>VZTO01007660.1:0-43292 GCA_013400615.1 Syrrhaptes paradoxus
TCTGTGATTCTGTGAAATATATGTTTTCCAAGGAAACTAAAAATGAGAAACTGAAGGGCTCAGAAGCTATGCACTGGAGGTTTCGGTAGTCTGGAGCAAAGCTAAGGGAAATGCAGAAATCTCTTTTTACCATGGGACCTTTGTTTTCCTGAAGTGGTATGTCAAAGCATTGATTCACTGTAATTAAGGCTTGGATAGCATTTATGTTATAATCTCTGCTCTATGCTAAATGCTAACAGTCAGGATTGACAGTCCATTCTTAATATAACCATCGTGTCTATGTGAGCTGCTGCCAGTCTTAACGTGTTAAATTTGTCTTTTCGAAGCCCTCTCATGGGCTTGCTCCAGCCTTTCAGGCTCTTTGCTTCCCTCCCCGTTCTCTTTGGGCCTGTACATTCAGACCCGCGATTGGTGTTCAAGCTGTGTCCCCTGCAGCTTCTGCCATTTGAAACAGCCTGCCCAAGGCTCTTTTCCTTACCGACTAATTAGTTAATGTTCGTAAAGAGCCTTAAAGATGTACAGCATGACATGCACGTTCACTTTGCCTGTATGTGGTTGCCTCAGCACTAAGATAGGGAAAAAGCGGAGAAAACTGAGTAAGAACATATCCACTGGCACACAGGGGAACAGGTTCTGCAGTCGCCAGGCTCAGAATGGCTCCTGAGGCCTGCAGTGCTAGATCGAAAGGGTTAGCTCAGGAAAAAAAAGGTGTGTGTGAGAAAGGTCAACCGTTTACCAGCTGCAGCAAGCAGGAGTAAGGTAGAAAAAGGAGTGTGATGAACAAAGGAGTGTTTAAACGTTGTGTCAAGTTCCATACTGCTTCGGCTCACTCCTATCTGCATCTGTTTTGCTCTTGCTTATAGTTTAACTCTTCTTAAAATTACTTCAAAGAAGCTCTTTGAATTTCAGTCAAATCAAAATCAAGGCTTTGCTACACTGTACCTTTATAAACACTGGTTTAACTATGTATGT
Source organism: Syrrhaptes paradoxus (assembly GCA_013400615.1). Lineage (NCBI taxonomy): Eukaryota > Metazoa > Chordata > Aves > Pterocliformes > Pteroclidae > Syrrhaptes > Syrrhaptes paradoxus. Next base: position 973 of record VZTO01007660.1, read on the forward strand.
AGAGGTCAGCATTTCAACCTGAATACCAGCAGTATGGCCAAAGAACAGCACGCACGCACTCCAGCAAGTACATGGGTTCAACAGTCCAACAAATGAGTTCAATGCTACAAAATAAAATTATTTTATAAATATTTTAATAATATTTTTATTATTTTATAAATATATTTATAAATATAAATATAAATTCATATCAGTATAGATGGCTCAAAGGTACCATGGTGACATGGGGGTGACACCTTTGCTGCTATCCTAAACCATTCCTGGTATCCTATTTCAGTCCTGTTCACCCAGTTTGCTAAAATCTCAGGGCTGGCATGTGTCAGGTAACATCCTGGAAAGTTACAGACTCCTGCACCACTTTTTTTGTAGAAGTTCATTCAGGCAGCACTAAGTTCTCCTAGAAACTTGTTTTGGTCAGCATGACTGAAGACAAGTGATACAAGTTGCCCACTGCATTCTTTCATAAAATTAAGATTTTCATGCTCATGGAAGAAAAAATCAGCTTTGGTGTACAAGAGAAAAATTTGTTTATTTGTTTTACTTAATTTTTGGAAGATTTTACCTGTCATTTGCAGTGTGGGAAATCCTTCTGCAGGTACCCTCTGCTGTTTAGGGATTTCAGCCATCCTTTTTGTGTGTGTGTGTGCAATTGGAAATATTCTAGATTAAGTTTTGTCACAATTAATAATGCTCTTTGAAGATCAGCCTCNTAGAAAAAGGAGTGTGATGAACAAAGGAGTGTTTAAACGTTGTGTCAAGTTCCATACTGCTTCGGCTCACTCCTATCTGCATCTGTTTTGCTCTTGCTTATAGTTTAACTCTTCTTAAAATTACTTCAAAGAAGCTCTTTGAATTTCAGTCAAATCAAAAATCAAGGCTTTGCTACACTGTACCTTTATAAACACTGGTTTAACCATGTATGTAGAGGTCAGCATTGCAACCTGAATACCAGCAGTATGGCCAAAGAACAGCACGCATGCACTCCAGCAAGTACGTGGGTTCAACAGTCCAACAAATGAATTCAGTGCTACAAAATAAAATTATTTTATAAATATTTTAATAATATTTTTATTATTTTATAAATATATTTATAAATATAAATATAAATTCATATCAGTATAGATGGCTCAAAGGTACCATGGTGACATGGGGGTGACACCTTTGCTGCTATCCTAAACCATTCCTGGTATCCTATTTCAGTCCTGTTCACCCAGTTTGCTAAAATCTCAGGGCTGGCATGTGTCAGGTAACATCCTGGAAAGTTACAGACTCCTGCACCACTTTTTTTGTAGAAGTTCATTCAGGCAGCACTAAGTTCTCCTAGAAACTTGTTTTGGTCAGCATGACTGAAGACAAGTGATACAAGTTGCCCACTGCATTCTTTCGTAAAATTAAGATTTTCATGCTCATGGAAGAAAGAATCAGCTTTGGTGTACAAGAGAAAAATTTGTTTATTTGTTTTACTTAATTTTTGGAAGATTTTACCTGTCATTTGCAGTGTGGGAAATCCTTCTGCAGGTACCCTCTGCTGTTTAGGGATTTCAGCCATCCTTTTTGTGTGTGTGTGTGCAATTGGAAATATTCTAGATTAAGTTTTGTCACAATTAATAATGCTCTTTGAAGATCAGCCTCTGAACCTGAAAACAAACAGGAACTAGATTGGGGGTTGGAACTAGGTAATCTTTAAGGTCCCTTCCAACCCAAACCATTCTATGATTCTATGAAATGATCCAAATAAAATGTGTCCAGCATTGAAAGGGTTGCAACCACTTTTCAAATCCAAATGGGGGGGGGAATTCAGGGAGGGCTGTCACTAAAGTGACAGGGCTCAACAAGGAGAATTTGCAAATAAATTCCATGTATCTCTTCCTTTCTAGTTTTTAATTGTAAAAGATCAGTCAAACACGACTGGTTACTGGGGGGTTGGGGATGGGAATTAAAACAGAAAGATCTGTACCCAGGTCATGTATATCATGTTTTGACTGGTGCATTACCGCAGATACAAAAACATAACTGGGCATGTAAAAATAAGTCTTAAACACACAGGGAGCTATAGATTGCACATTCAACTGACCAAATTTAAGGGTATAAAATGCTCATATATGACACTTGATAACTGCCAGTATAAATAGCAGTGATTAACCATAAGATATACTTAGAATTGCAAGTGCTCTTGTTTATTCCAAATGTTAAATCATTAGTTGCAAGCACAAAAGATTGTTCTTGCTGGTTTCTCCTGTCCTTTCCCATGTGCCTGAAAGCCCGCTTCTCTCTTTGTCTTCTCTCCAGTCCTTCCCTCCCTGTGATCTAAGTGGCAAGTACAAAGCTGTAGCGATGCACGGGGAAGGGTACAGTCAGCCCACCTATGTAACCCCATCAGTGGTTGCAATGTTTTTCATGTAGGCTTTCTGCTTGATCCCCCCCGTTAACTCCCTTCTGATTGAATACATAGCAGATAACCTGTCATAAGCAGGCACACAGAAGAATTCTCAATGTTCATTAATAAGCCCCAAAATATAGAGATATTCATGAGTGCTATTAAATCAAGGCATATTGCAAATAGTGAAGGCTACAGCGTCGGCATACTTATGAAGATGTAAATAGTAAATACAAAGGGGTGGAAGATAAATGCCTTTAACATGGGAGTAAGATTAAAAAACACACTTTGACCCTGCTTAAAACTATACCAATAAGCAAAGGCATAAATCCTGTTGGACTTCAATTAAAAATTATGTCAGTTGTTAGAGTCAATCAGGAAGAGATTTCCAAGTGATTTGCCCATGAGTATGATTTTGTTACCTTTGAAATGGTTATTAGACTGCCAACACTATTAAAGAAAAATGTTAGGGGAAAAAAGCAAGAGCAGAGACAAACTTTTCTACATTGTCATCTGCAATTTACCCTACCTCCTCCAAACCTGAATGACTCCCTTTTCATTGTTCTACCAACCCAGCAAACTTCTGGCATTTCATGCCAGAGTCCTTTATATTCATCAGGAGGTTGATGGATGGGCAATAAGAATGGATAGCTGGGAGTGGAAAACTCAAAATTAAAATCCCCAGAGTGGCAAGATGCCCAAGAGATTTATTTTTTCTTCTGTCATCCCCTCAACTGGTTTTCTTTTTGTGCCTGATTATTGATTTCTGGAGTAGTTAATGGTGTAATTTACTTTGCAAATTGCAATTATTTCTGATCATTCATTTTTCTTCCTGTATGTTTCATTAGTTAAACTAGGAGACTCTTTGATCCCAAACAATCTTCTTTACAAATGGCATACTTTGGACTTAGGTGTCATCCTTCAAGATGCTGAGCTTTTAATTATTATGGTAGGCAACTGCAGTCAGGATTTTGTGAAATTTGGCCTTGCTTTGTTACAAAAAAGCATGCTGCAATTTTGATCTTTAGGCCTGATCCATTCCAAATGAAGTGAATAAGTTTAAGTTGAGAAGTTAAGAAATGCATGTGAAATCAGAACTGGCTCCACTGTTTGTATCACATTCAGAGAGCTGCGAAGCAGTGGGAGATACAGTGAGCACTCTTGTCCCCAAAAGAGACTGATCATGCCTGCACAGTGAGGAAGGGACCAGGACATTTCCTCACAGCATTGTAGAGATATGAGTGTATGTTTCCCAGCATAATGTATTGTTGATGCCATTATTAATAGGCTATCCTGTACTGGATGTAACTTTGGAGTTGGTATTTCTGAATTTAACTTAGGTTTGTGCATTGAGCAATAACAACAAAAACAGGATGCAGACTGGAGAGAAAAATCAAAGTAATTATCACCTTCTGAGATATGTACGTGTTCTTATGCAGTACATATCTTTTCAGCTAGACTGTTGGTATTCTTTCTATACAGCAATAAAATTACTGCACAAATCCAAAAAACATCAGGTGAGATGAGGAGCCCAACTAGCTAGAGAGCGTGTCTACCATCTGGGGACTGAGATTTTCTACTCTCCAGGAAGTTAAAATCTCAGCTGGAATTTTCCTTTCAAGTAATGAGGGATTACACTTATGTTTATAATATGCAGACACACACACACATACCTGTGCACATGTATGCACACATACATAAAATCAAAATGTGTATGCTTTTTCTGGAATCAGGACACTAAAACCTGTGGTTATCATAATTCATGATGGTTTGTATTTTATTGTTTAAATGTAACCAAAAATAGAGGATAATATACACAATATTCTGTGAAAATATTCTCGATCACAGGCATGCACATGGAGTTACTCTACTGAGCTAATTGGTAGAGCACCAACGTGCGCGATTCCACTGGCCTGACAGGAGCCCTCGCTCCCGTGTTACCATGCAATGAAGCTCATTGAACTTACATCAGAGATTCACTGCTACTTGTGAGAATGGAATTTAACCTGGAATCTTCTGTTTAATTAACTTTAAATCACTAATGTTAGCCTTTAAATACCTAAAAGAGGCAAGAATCTTTTATCAAATTTAACACTAGTGAGAGAGAACAAAATGGGAAGAATCTGCACTGAGTATCCTGATAAATGCCACTTCTTCCTGCCACACTGGCAGGAATCAGAAGAGGATACCTGAGGAGAGGGCAGTGCTCTGAGCAGAGTCAGACTGTCTGACCAGGAGACTGTTGTGGATGTGGATTACAAAGGGACCGTCATTTCCAGAGAGCAGCCTTTCCAGCCATGATGTTGCAGTGATCTTGTGTCGTGATGAACAGTCAGGCATTATTTTGAGAATTCATTTTGAACCAGGCACAACATAACACAGAGAATCTGTCCGCAGGAGGAATCTTTATACTCCGATGCACGGAGCAGTGGCTGCAGCAAAGGTGAACGGTGGCAACTTCAAGGCAGCTTTGACTGAATTCTTCCTCCAGACAACTTGTCTGGTACCTGCTCCTCCAACATTTGTCTTCGAGGTAGGGATATTAACGGCTTTAAACACAAACTAATTTGCTGCCAAATTTGTCATTCAGGTTCCTTTATTCAGGAAGCATGGCAAGCGGAAAGCAATATGCTGCTGTGCTGCCAAGCATGGACACCATGGGATCCAGCCATCAGACAGCCTGAGCCTAAAGACTTCGAGTCAGAGCTCCCTCTTTATGTATTTAATCATCTCCTCAGGGATTATATAGCATATTTTTCTTTTATGCTGGGCAGGCATCTATTTGGCATTTAATGTACATCTTTTAATGGGTTTCTGTTCTTAATGATGTCATTATCACACCTCCTCACTCAATCTATTGCACCTTTCTTTATTTTAAAGTGCTAATAAGTAGCTATCTGAAGTAAGTAAGTAGGTATCTCAGTGACAAAATCACATCTGGGCTTCCCGTCCTCTTACTAGGCTCAGTGGAAGGTAAAAATGTAGTTTTTTATTTTTTAAATTTAAACTGTCTCACCACTATGTCTTCGGTATATCACATTTGAATAGTCTCCTTCATCTGCCGAGCTTCCTTCATCCACGCAACTTCAGATGAGTGACACAAAGGATAGACTGAGTTGCCCTTGCTATTTCCTTTGCAGAGCTCTCTTTCATTTGTACAGGGGAGAGATCTCAGTGCAGAGTGTGATGCTGCCAGGGGACTGTGAGGGGATGGCAAATGCGAAACCATCCCCAGGACTCCAGTCACTTGGAGGATTCACTTGCCTGCACTCTGTATGATCACGCTTGCTCTGTTCCCATTTATACAGGTGCTCCTGCCAGGTTTCCAGAGTCTCCTCTCGAGAATGCTTTGGATGCCCATGGGCTCACAGACACTGTCCTGGAGTCAGGTCTTGATTCCCTACAGATTTATTCTCCTTGTGCTGGTTTATCTTCAGTTGTATAAAAACGTAAAGGAACTCATTTCCACCTGCTTCAGGTCAGACAGGCTGTAGGACAGTGAAAAACACAGACAAAAGCTGATTTTTGTCACCCTGCGGATGCGTCTGCCAGTTGCCCCCGTGTCCTGTCCCACTGGACAGCTGCTCGGGGCAGAGCAGTGCAGCACTTGCTCACCCCAGTGCTACGCAGGGGCATGCACAGCGCCAGCAGAGACCAACAGGGAATCACAGAATCACAGAATCACAGAATCACAGAATGTTAGGGATTGGAAGGGACCTTGAAAGATCATCTAGTCCAATCCCCCTGCCGGAGCAGGAACACTTAAATCAGATCGCACAGGAACGCATCCAGGCGGGTTTTGAATGTCTCCAGAGAAGGAGACTCCACAACCTCTCTGGGCAGCCTGTTCCAGTGCTCTGTCACCCTCACTGTAAAGAAATTTTTTCTCATGTTCAAGTGGAACCTCCTGTGTTCCAGCTTGAACCCATTGCCCCTTGTCCTATCACAGGATGTCACAGAGAAGAGCCTGGCTCCATCCTCCTGACACTCACCCTTCATATATTTATAAACATTAATTAGGTCACCCCTCAGTCTCCTCTTTTCCAAGCTAAAGAGACCCAGCTCCCTCAGCCTTTCCTCATAAGGGAGGTGCTCCATTCCCTTAATCATCTTTGTGGCTCTGCGCTGGACTCTCTCCAGCAGTTCCCTGTCCTTCTTGAACTGAGGGGCCCAGAACTGGACACAATATTCCAGATGCGGTCTCACCAGGGCAGAGTAGAGGGGGAGGAGAACCTCTCTTGACCTACTGACCACCCCCCTTCTGATACACCCCAGGATGCCATTGGCCTTCTTGGCCACGAGGGCACAGTGCTGGCTCATGGTCATCCTGCTGTCCACCAGGACCCCCAGGTCCCTCTCCCCTACACTACTCTCCAACAGTTCCATACCCAACTTATACTGGAACCTGGTGTTATTCTTGCCCAGATGCAAGACTCTACACTTGCTCTTGTTAAATTGCATTAAATTTTTCCCCGCCCAAATCTCCAGCCTGTCTAGGTCTCGCTGGATGGAAGCACAGCCATCTGGTGTGTCAGCCACTCCTCCCAGTTTCGTATCAGAAGAAAAAGTATTTGTCATGCAGACGACATTCACCACCAGGTGATGGCAGTTTTCAGGTAAGCTAGATGCTGCAGTTGAGGTACTTGATTCTGCAAAAAGGCATGTGTTTGCCCAGCTCCACATGAGAACTGTGGGAAGTGGAAGAGAGAGCAAAAGTCTGTGGCTGATCTTGCTGAATGGGACAGATGGCAAACCTCACCAAAAATAGCTTTGCTAGAAGTAGAACACATGGTAAATTGCATTAATTTTAATAATTGCTTTTTATGCTTTGATAAAAACTGGCAAAGACCTAAAGGATCCTCTACCCAAGATAATTAGCATAGCTCTCCTTGACTGCTCCCCTTTAAAGAGAATGCTGTTTTGAGGCTCTTAAGGCTCACAAAATTGAGAAGGATGAGGCTGCCCACTTCTGCCAGGAAAGCAGAGTGCTTGGCTGTACATGGACCCACAGAGAAAACGGTTTGTCTGCTGATATATCAAGTAGCTTGAGGCCACTAAAGCAGTGCTGAGCTTGATCTCAAGGGTCATGCTTGTCTGAAGCTTGGCAACGTACAGTGTCTGTCTGGCCAAAGGATCTGGCAGAGTCACACTCTGAAGGTGAGCAGATCCAAAGTCTTAAAAAAAATTCATCAAGAGCTTTTTCCCAAAAGGAAAGGCATATTTCAAGAATTTTTTTTTTCAGAAAATACACAATTTCCTAGCTGCTGTAGGGGAAGGGGAACAGGCAGCTCTTTTGCCCACTGCAAAGGGGTTTTTTGCCTACCACGGTGCCAGGTACAGCTGTCGCTTTGCTGTGTGAAATGGGACAACAGGAAGAACAAGCATGACCTGTGCTAAAGGGCATGGTAGCCAGTAAAACACATTGTGTGTTTGCTACTGCTTCTTATAACAACCTCTGGTCAGGAATTAAGGACACTTTATTTGTAAAGAAATCCTCCTGTCAAAGCAAACTCCCCCAGCAACAATGCCGGGCGCAATGTCAGACAGCACTGGCACCTCGTTTACACCAGCCATCTCACTGTCTAACCAAATTGGTTTAGTCTCTGCCCAACTACAGCTACAGCAAAATACAGTACTCCGGCTGCTGGCAGTGTCCAGGCAAAGGGGCTGTGCCAGTGACATGAAATTGGTTTCTAATTGATGCAGTTAATTCAGGGCATCTGTTGTTCAGCCAGGTCTAAAATGACGTTTAATTACCTGGGGAATTTCAGAGAGCCAGCAATGCTTGCATTTTTTTCCCATGCTCGGGAATACACAATGAGCTTTCTGCTCACTGTGCTACACATTTTTTATATGAATGAAATATATTATCTTTTTACAGCTAAAATGTGTGCCTGTCACTCCAGGTCAGAGTCACCCCAGGATACAGTCACAAACCTGTCAGAGGCAGGTAGGCAACAAGCCAATGTCTAGGAGTGGTATTTGTCCCTGTTAGATTAGGGAAACTCACAGGAACTGCAGTTTTGTCCCCAAAAGCACTGTGTAACTGCAGCTGAATGGGGTTGATTTTCTTCTTCCTGCCAGGGCCAACCTCAGGCAAACAGACAAGATTTGTGGCATGTAACAGCAGCCTGGGCAGCTCTGACTGTGGGATAGAAGTGTATAAATATAGAAATATAGATGTGTCTGTGCGCAACCAACGCCCCAGGACACCTGAGCTGCACACTGTTGGTTGTTTTGCAAGTGTGATTTGGATGAGCTAAATGCTGATTGTTCAAAGCGCTAGGGCAGATAGACTGAAAAAAAAATCCTGCTAATTCAGGTCTTTTCCAGACACAGGGATTATAGAAGTGATCAAATGCTTCCCTGTAAAAGCGTGCCATGGTTTGGTTTTTCCCTCCCTGAGCCAGAACTGAAGCACATAGGCAGGAGCTCAGCAGGGCTGGGGGGATGCTCTTGCTCAGGGAGGAGGCAGCTGCCAGCCAGCAGGTCCGTGCTGTGGCGCTCAGAGAAGGGTTGGCATCAGGAGCCACAGCCTCTGTGTCCCTAAATGCTTCCCTCCTTTCCAGTGCCCTCCCCTGGCACCCCGTGGGTCTGGTCCTCAAGCATGCGTGTGCGGGTGTGGATAATGCCACTGATGCTATTTGTATTCAGTAATTTTTTAAAGCTCAGTGATTTAGATTGACAAATGTATTCTGATTTTCTAATATGTTTTCTTCACATCTTTGTCATGTTTTTCCATAAGAATTATTCTGTTCAGCAGCTCAGGAAAAAACAATCAACAGCTAGAAGGTATATTCCCCTTCAGATTTTTGCACAGAATTACAATGCCTCTTCTTTTTTTTATTTTTTTTTTCTTCCCTCTGAAAACTGTATTTGTCTCTGTGTTTTCCCCGCTGGCACTGTTCTTATCTCCATGTTTAAGTTGGTGTTCCCATACCCCTTGTGTTTTTGTTGATGTGTTTCTGTGAGGCCTGACGGGTTGGTCTGCTCCCACTTTTTTCCTACAGCCGCACTGTTGTTTAACAGCCTCTTCACAGACCACCTTGAAAGCTCTTGATGTTTGTATTGCTGCAAGTGCATAGTGAAGCCCTCTTCAAACACAGCTGTTAGCTGAGAAACACCACGAGAAGAGCAAAGAACTAGGGAGAAGTGGACATACTTGAGCAAACACTGCAAAATGGATGAGGTTTTCTGGAGCTGCTGGGTTGAAACATTTGACTGCCTCACAGGCAGCAGATAAGGACAAATTTTTTACTTTTCTGCAAACCTGTGGGTTTTCACTGTAACTGAAGATGAATGTCTCAGTGTGTCAGGAGATGAGAAATCTTAGAAACACCAATAGAATACCAAAAACACTGCAAGGAAATGGAGCTGTTTCAGTTTCTTGCCTTAGTAATCAAAGAAGTTGCTTTTGATAGCTTGCTAGTGAAGCAGGCTTCGTCATTTTTCTCCCAGCTTATTTGAATTACTGTGAAGATGCCAAAACCATGCAGGTGGTGGGACAACTGCACAAACAAACTCCGTTTTAGGACTGTGTGTGGGTGACTAAGGCCCTGGCTCTGGCACATACCAGTCAGAGCCATCAGCTGGTGCTCGTAGGTCCCATAAATGCAGAAAACCAGCCAGGCACTGGTGGCATTTCCGAAAACTGCCCCAGAGAGTGCTATTTCATCTGTTCTGGTTGGGTTGGGTGGATTTGTGTGGATTTGTGTGAGCAGGCAGGAGACATTCTTCAGTGGGTAATTAAAAGGATTAGGTATTGGTATAGAAAGAGTCTGTAGGATGAGTGACCTTCACTATCTGCCCGCTATTTCCAGCATGATGGATACAAAGTTATTTGAGCATGCTAGGCAGAAAATTCCCTTTTTAATCCACCACTGGCAAGTTTTTGTCCTGATACTACAGACAGGCCAGATTATTTCTAGAGATGGTGCTTAAATTTCTGTTTAGAAACAAGTTTCTGAACTCTACAGAGGAGCAAACTTGCCCTGCGAGCTCAGGGGGAAACGTAGTCTTTCTGTTTAGGAGGGGAGGTCCTGAAACGGAGCACTGCTCTGCGCTGGACTCAGTTCAGATGCTCACAGTCATCCAAGTCTTGTGGCTGGCTCTGAAGAGGAAGAAGGGGAAAAAGACCCACCGAGACCTGCCCCGCAGAAGGCTCTCTGCTCACTGCAAGGGCTCAGCTCAGAAGGAAAGCTTGCTTGTTATCAGTACAAAAAAGTTACTGGGACTTTCTTCTGGACTCAAGTACTGACATTGCAGGGTTCAACAGCCATGAGAGCACAAAGATGCTACACACATGATAAATTGTAATTCATAATGCATTTGTCCATTTTCCCCAAAAATTTTATAGAATGGTCAAGCAAAACTCTTGCTGCAGAGAATTAAAGAAAGCCAGATCCAAACCTTCCTTGTCTCAAACGCCCTGATCGTGCTGCTCTGACCTCTGCTCCTTGGTTTACGTGCTAATCTATTCACCAGATCCACTCTGCAGAATTATTCATATTCTTTCTGAACTGCACCCAGACACCACAGCCCACCTTATTTACTGGGTGCACCTGAATGGTAACCCTGAAACATAACGGTGGGTCATATCTGAGTTTACTTACAACCCATTTGCATTTTCTACAACCCACCTGCACACACAGAAGGGGAACTGACTTCACAGGCTGCCTAAAAGAGGAATTTTGACCGATGGAAACAAGAATACAAGATGTGTACCAGAATACCAAATATCAGCTTAAAGCATTTTGCACTCCTCAGGAGCAGTTTAGCATACTTTGTTCAGAAGGAAAGCTCACAAGAACTCCACCAGCTTTTTGGTGAACCTGTCTTATTTGAAATCATGAGGAGGATACTCTGTGAAATAAGGGCAGAGGATTCCCACTTGGTGCTAATAGCCCTTTTCAGACACCCATGTAAGAAACCTGGCTTTCAGAAATGTGGAAATAACTGCTTTTTGTCACAGACCCTCAGTACAGAGGAGATTTATTTTGGGGATCCCTCAGTCCCCAGTCCTTGCAGCAGGGTGAGTGGCCAGCAGCAGCAGCAGGCAGGGCACTCTTTGTCCTTTTCCTCTTCATAACATCTTGTAATTCCTGCCCAGGTGCATCTGCCTTCTTTCACTCCATTGAGAAGTTTGACCCTTCACCCCTGGTTTCCTATGCCCTTTCTTTCTGGAGTGCTACCACTTGACTCCCACCAGCTGGGCTGAAGGCTGCCCATGCTCCAGGGCTCTCAACAATGTGGTGAGGCTTCATGAGTACAGCTGTGAAGGCAGCTGAGCCTCCTCTGCTTGCTGCTAATGCTGAAATAGAAAACATTAACTGAATGAGGGTTATTCCAAACACAATATGAGCCTTGCCTTCTCTTGAATATTTAGAGCATCAGTGCTACAGATTACAAATAAAGCTTTCCATCCTGCTGGCATGGCCACCATGCAACCTGAGAGGCAGGAGGGAAGAAGGTAGGAAGACTTGTCAGATGAAAAAACTAAGGCACTAGGGAGAGCAAACACACTTCAGTCTTCATTGGCAGTTTTGCACCCAAAACGGATCTGAAGGCTGACATCTGGGCAATGGTCTTGCATGATGCTATCTTTCTGCTATGGTTTTGTGTGGGGGGTTTTGTCTGGTAGCAGGGAGGGGTGTAATGGCTCCTTAAGCAACTGCTAAGAGTTCCCCTAGCTTCCAGTCTGCTGCTGGCGGCAAGGGAGGGGTTACAATGGTGGCTCCTTTTTTAAATGACTCTTAACCAGTTATCCCCCTCCCCCCCAAGCATTTGGTAAAGGGGGGAAGTGGGGGAAGGGACACCACCATCACGTAGCTTTTTTTGTAAGAAACTGCTTGAAGTAAGTGTCCCAGCTCATGATGGACCCACCCCAGGCCAGGGCTGAGCCAATTGGCACCTCTGTGAATAACATATTGAAGAGGGGGCACAGAACAATGGGCTGGTGTGGTCCCGGGCAGGGCACAGCTCAGCTAGGGCGGGCCGGTCCAGCCGTCCAGCCGTCTGCTCAGCTTCTGCGAACTGACCTGCCGTAGCCCAAGCCTCCACCATGGCTTGCCCGGAAGCCCTTTTTCCCGGGAGCCGATGACGACCTTCGATGGCAGAGAAGAGAAGCGGGATCTGAGAGATGAAAGAATCACACGACACTTTGGTCAGTGAGAGAGAGATAGAGAGAGAGAGAGCTTCTCTGTCATTTTCCCTTGCCACGTGGTGAAGAAAGAAGCAGCTGTGGAGAACCCCACGCTGAAACTAGAAGCCCCATGCCAGAGTCGGGGGAGTTGTTGGGGGACTGTAGCCCCGTTGGAAAAGGACTCATGACAGAGAAGTTCTGGAGAAGGACTCTCAACGTGAGAAAGGGACTCCACATGGCAGCCAGGGGAGACTGCGAGGAGGAAAGAGCGGCGGACTGACTGCACACCCCCACTCCCTGGCCCCCCTGTGCCACCACGGGGGGAGAAGGTACAGAACAAAGCCCATTGGGCTTTGGGAAGAAAGGAGGGGTGGGGGAGAAGTGCCTTTTTGTAAGATGTGGTTTCTCTCTCTCAGTATCCTGCTTCTTGTTGTAAATAATAAAATTCAGTTGTTTTCTTGTTGTTCACAAATCGTGTTGGTTTCTCGCCCATGACCCTAAGTAGTTAGTGAAACCCTCCCTGTCCCTGCCTCAGCCCACCAGGTGTTTAGCAAAAAAACTGTCCCCATGGTTTTATAAACCATGACACTGTCACTCTTCAGCCTAAATTCTGGGTAACCGTTATTACCAGAGTGAGCTCCTGCTCCGGCTGCTGATGGCTGCCTTTGTCCCTTTTAGTGTCATATCATGCTCAAGCAAATTGAGGTACTGCGAGACCTTGGAGATAGCGTTATGATTCCTGTGAAGTTGTTGCCCAGAGAAGTTGTGAGGGTGAACACACTGGAGGTGTTCAAGGCCAGGCTGGATGGGGCTTTGAGCAACCTGGTCTAGTGGGAGGTGTCCCTGCCCGTGGCACGGGGGTTGGAACTAGATGATCTTTAAGGTCCTTTCCAACCCAAACCATTCTATGATATGGTTTCTGAATTTGGGACAAATTTTATTTGCCTTCCTGGTAGGAAATGTCTGCCATAGCACCTGTAACCAAGAGAGGAGGCCAGAGTGACAAAGGACATTCACTTTCTTCTTTTAAAGGGTGAATAAAAGGAAAAAGACATTAAGTAAAGACAAGGTGGAAAAATGGCTGATTTGAGAAGTGTAACAGATGTGTGCTTTTCTTAATAATCCCTCAGAAACTGATTATCTCAGTTTACATCTAGTTTAAGGCAAAACTCAAATAAAAAAGACGAGGCTGCAGTCATAACCATCACTTTAAAAGGGGATTATTCATATTATATTACAGGGACCATGAATTACTAAAAAGACTTCTTCATGTCTGCATTGCTGCAATTACTCCCAATTACTGTCACTCACTTCTGTAAGGGATTTCTTGCCGCTGTGTTTGCACTGGTGGCCTCACTCCATAGGGATGGAGTGGCATGCAGCTGCCATTGAGTGGTGTCAGGGACAGCACCACAGCCCTGGCTGGCTGCACCAGCCAGGCAGCACTTCCCATGAGCCGCTGGCCCCCCAGCTTGCTGATGCTGCTCTGGGTTTGCTATTTTTTGGAACAGGGCTTAGCTGGGACACCCCAGGCTTTGCACAGGTAGGGATGAGTGAAGAGGGTTCAGCCCCATCTCCTCTCACCACTATCACCCACTGCATCTAGCATCTCCTTCGTTTGCCCTCAGCCTAATTACAGCTCTGTCCTTTTTCAGGGTTGACCCACACTGGAGGGCCCAGTCAAGTGCGGGGAACGCAGCCCTTGTGCCGCATTTAATCCCAGTCAGAAATGAATCGTCTGCCCCAGGCAAGCCTTCGTGTTTGTGAGAAGGTGGCAGCTTCTGTAGCAGCTCCCCTGGCTCACAGTGGGCTCCCCTGGTGCTGTCTGCTAATCTTCTCCTCTTGTCTTTGCTTGTTCATTGCCTTCTCCTGTTGCTGGTTTGAGGAAATCCTATTAACCCGGCTGATTTCAAGACCATCAAAAAATTGTCTTGAGACTCGTCCAATTATTCACCCTCTTATATCCCTTCCAGGGTCCCAAAGCAGTGCAAAAGGGGGAAGGAGCAGCTGGAGGACTGAGACCAGCTTTCCTCTCTCATTGTTACAACTTGCTTCCCTGAAGACTCAAGCTCATAGGGCCATGAAGCCTTTTATATCTTGCTGTATGCCCCAAGTGGCTCCTGCTGTGATGTCCTTCTGCCCGCTGAGCCAAGCCTGGGTGCCTGTGCCCTGGCGATGATGGTGGCCTGGCTGCCTGCCAACCTTTGCAGCTTTCTTGCCATGGCAGCGGCTCACCCTCTTGCAGACACGGTCCTGTGCCCAGTGCTGGGGTGCCTGTGTCCCATCCCCATCTGCCAGTGATGGCTGGTAACCTCCATTGCGTGCTGGTGACATCCCGGTGTATTGCCTTGGCCAGGCAAGGCATCTCAGAAACCAGGAGTAATGTGCCAGATAACTGCAAGTAATTCTTGTGGAAATGCCTTTTTTTTTTTTTTTTTATCTGTTTCTGCTGTATCATGGTTGAAAACAGATTCATGATGGAAGCAAAACTCACTCTTCTAATTTTTCATCTTTTTCTTTGAAACTTCAGATCCTCATTCCCTGGATACCCTCCTTTGGTTTTGGGAAGATCTGGGCATTGATGGCACAGAGGCAGCTCAGCTCGTTGTCCCCTCCTAGACTCAGAGTTTTAACAAGAACCTCCTATTAACGATAACCACCAAAATGCAGGCACTTGACATTATTGGGTTGTGTATCTTTCCTCTCCAGTTACTAATGTGGCTGCCCTGGTAAGGACTGTTACTAAGAAATACGGGGCTCTGGTGTCATTTGCCTAGATGCTCCTGCCACTGCTGATAGATTTGCTTTTTCATACTCAGATGCTGGGGCCTGGTTTTGGAGGTTTGTCCGGAGAGAGGACAGGAGGCAGCCCTCTGGTCCGGCACGGTTTGTTCTGCGGTGTACACGGCAAATGCAGCCCACTGACACTGCCGCTGGGCCTGGCCACTCTGCCCTGTCAGGACGCCCTGTAAATGGCCGCTCAGCTGTGTGGGGGGTGAGGGGGGAAACTGCAAGGAAAGGTGAAGTCACGGTCTGACATAGACCACTGGCTTGACTCTGTGGAGAGACCCTTCACTGGCTGGTGCTGAGGACCCAGGAGTGGTGCTGTCCTGAAGTTAGATTGATTTCTTCCGTGTGTTTACTGAAGGCAGGAGATACTGTCCCCTGCCAGTGAATCTGCTGCTCAGACCAGCTGGTCTCACACTAACCCCATGAACACCAGCTGAAAAAGTCTGAAATTCCTGCTGGGTCCCAGGCACTGTCCACCTCTCTGTGCCTGGATGCCCCTGGGGGCCACAATCAGCCCCCTGTAAATTCTGTCAGGGAGCTGAGCCCGGCCAGCCCTGGGGCCTGTGTGCAGACGTGCAATCCTCCCACCCCAAGGAACCAGCCCCAGCTCTTGCCAGCGCCATTTCTGGGAGCACTTGTGGTTTTCAGCTCTGACTTGCACTGTCGAAGTCCCAGAGCGAGCACTGCGGCCCAGCAATGGCGAGGGCCCGCCTGTCCCAGCCAGCATGACGAGGGTTTGGCTTAGGGCCATCATGGCATGGGGGCAGCCCTCCAAAACCCACAGGTACGCAGCGCTGACCATCGCTGCACGGCAGAGAAGAGCTCTCCTCCCCACCTGTGCTCTTTGCAGAGGAGCTGTGTTCAGTGCTGCTCACCTCCTGGTCTACATTTCTGCAGGATTTGTCTTCTACCTCTCACTTACCAAAAGAGCTTGTGAGCTTCATGAGCACCCCATGAGTCTCACGGGCCTTCTCCTGCCTCCAATCCCTACCCCACACCAAATCTTCCTCCCATCACCTCGAAAGTCCTTCTGACCTGATAAGTTTTTCCTTACCTCTAACCCCCTACACCTGCAGTGTCACCCCACCCTTGCTTTCCTCAGGGTTTCCCGATCACCCTTCAACCTTGCAAGCTCCCAGCCTGTTGCTTGAAAAGACGGAAGAGCCAGGCTGGGCTTTTCGGAGGCACTCAGTTTCCAGCAACACCTCATAGGTATTCAGGCTGCCCTCCTCCTTGCTGACGAGCCCCATCTACAGAGTTTTCCTGCATAAAAAACTGCACATGTCAGAGAGGAAAGACAAATGGCGATAGCAATAATGTGGAAGAACATCCTCTGAACGTCTGAGAGGGCTGAATTCATGAACCACTTTTATCAAGGCATACAAGAGGCACTTAAATATTAGCTGCTGCTTGTAAATAATACCGGTACATTAAATACATACATATTTTCACAGTTTTATAAAGCGAGTGATCTCTGTTTGCTTTCAACTGGAAATCATAAAGTAAAAATCAATGAGCTTATATCAAGCTTATATTATAGTCCTTGAAGAGTCAACTGACTCTATAAAAATGACTGTTTTCTAATGAAGATATCATTAATTGGATCGAGTTGGCAAAGTTTAAGTGCCTT
This sequence comes from Syrrhaptes paradoxus, assembly GCA_013400615.1. Taxonomy (NCBI): domain Eukaryota; kingdom Metazoa; phylum Chordata; class Aves; order Pterocliformes; family Pteroclidae; genus Syrrhaptes; species Syrrhaptes paradoxus. The sequence goes on from VZTO01007660.1 coordinate 17,911, forward strand.
GTCATATTTTGATTGCTATGCAGTGCTAGAGCTTATTGATTTTATAGAACAGCCTGTAGATAAATGTAATGATTAATTTCATTTGGTTTACAAGAACAGAAAACTTCCATGCAGAACTAGATGTGCTATTTTATATTTTATAACCGCCTGTAGCTTGCAGGAGTGTGGGTCTAGCTGTGAAGCTATGCCAAGTGGCCTGGCCTTCCTTGGTTTCTTATTTACACAGAAGAAATTCCACATTCCTCCCAAACCCATCAGCTGTTCGCCCTCTTTCCTTTCAAGGGCTTTGGGGAGATTATTTTTCAATCTTTATCTCTTGGGCAGGGTGCAGCGGGTGTTTTTGCCTTCTTGCTGAAAAAACAAAGGTTGTTAAGTTTGATTCTGTTTCTCTGTTTGCAAAGCTGTCAGCTGCAGGTCCGAAACCCAGGCCCAACTCATGGACCCACTTCTAGGTCAGCACTTGCTGCTGGGCTGGAGAAGGTGGCTCCAGGCCCCAGTGCAGAGTCCTGTGTGTCCCCGGGATCCTGTGCGGTGGCTGCGGGCACTCCCAGGGGAAGGTGCAGAGGAGCATCGCTGCCAGGCCCTGCCCTCGCCAGGTTCCCTGTGTCACTGGTCCCAGACTGGCCGCCGGGTGTCTGGCTGCCCCCGAAATGGGGCAGGCCAGGGCTGTGGCCTCCCTGCACACACCACAACAGGGCTCTGCTCCGTGCGGAGCCTGGGAGCTGTTTTCCCCGAGGCTTGCTCTGGCACTTGGCACCGCATGGCTGCCTCTGAATTATTTGGTCTTAATTGGAGGAGTTGACGTAAAAGCAAAGTGAGAGGAAAGGAAATACCAGCAGCCTCCCTGGGGACACCCTGCCAAGCCTGGGGGTGACAGTCCTGCTTGCTTTGAACGGTCTCGGCACTTTTTTTTTCCCTGCAACACGAGGAATTAAAAGGATTTCGGGCCTTAATTTTTGTTCAGGTCTGGGGTTTGCCTTCCTTGCTGTTCTAATTGTATTATTGCACCCACTGCTGGCAAAGGCTGCAAACTGCATTGCTCGGTGCTGCAGGTCATCCTTCCCGTTTGCACGAGCAGCTGAGAGCTTCTGACAATGAAGCGCCAAAGAGTACACATTATCTGACACGTACCTGAATACAAATCAAAGTTTTGATTTCTGTGTTTGACCTCAGAATGGATTAGTATTGAATTCCCGATCTACAAGGTGTTTAATGCATCTGTGGATATCACTTTGAGTAGCTTAAATTGACCAGAAATTAAGACAGGAAAATCACTTTGTGTGGTCTAGACAGTTAACTGCTAAAATCATATCCCAGTAAGTACTGGTCTGCCTCATTAGTTTGAGTCAGCCCTCTCTCATGCTCCAAATGCTCAGTTCTCTGAGACCTTGGGAAATCATGTATGCCTGGGATGTCTGAGTAGCTAAAATAAAATATCTGGATTGATTGAAAACAAATAAGAGATGGCTGAGGGTGCTGAAACTCGCTGAAAACCAGACCACCATCAGTATGGTTTCTAAAATGAAACCCTCTGAGGGGTCAGTTGACAAGACCACCAGTTCTTCATATTGCTGCTGCGATGGTACCTCCTAAACCGCATGGCTGGAGGGAAAACGACAGCTTCGTATAAAGCAAAAATCCACGGAGAGCCTGAGCGGCCCATGTCTCAGCACACATCATAGCTTCGAGGCATTGCCCTTCCTCCAGTGGTGCCCTGGGCTGTGGGCCCGAGCCTTGGACGAGCCCTTTGGCTCTGCCTCTGCGGCTGCTCCTCGGTGGGGCACTGCTGTGCCCAGCCCCATGCAGGGTTCCTGCGACTGACTCTTGCTCCGGTGCTTTGGTCCTGGGAGCACTGCTGAGTGAGCTCGGCAGGGCTCCAGCAGGTGCAGGGTTGGCACGTGAGGATGAGAGGGGCAATCACCTGAGCAGGAGGTGTCCCTGCTCCTCAGGCTCTGCCTGGCAACAGCTCCATGCTGCCAGTAAACCCACTGCCGCCAGCCGCCATTCCCACACCAAAAGAGCAGAGATTAGCAAAACCAGGAGAAGCACAGGATTTCCCAGGCTCAGGCAGAGTGTGAGCCTTCCCCTGAGGGCTGGTAGGACACCAGCCCTTGCTGAAGGCACCCCATTAAAATGATTATTGAAACAGTGGGGTATTTTGACCAATGTTTGCCTGTCACTATCCGCAGGCAGGGATCATTCCAGGCTGGAGGGGACAGCTCAGCACCAGGCTCGTCCCCCTGCTACCACCCAGCCGGCCACAGCTGTGGTCCCCCCACCTCCCTGCGCTGGTGGCTGTCCCGGCGCCAGGCCATTTGAAACATTATCTGAACAACTGGGTTGTCAGGAAAATCGTGACGCTAACTCGGCCTGGGGCTCATCACCGCCTGGCTGGGTACCAGCTTTGAGCTCAGGGAGGCCGGTGGCAGAGCAGACAGAGAGGCTTTCGCCAGCAGCAAGGAGCTGCGGAGAGGAGCAAGTGCCATGGCAAAGCTGCCTTCACTTGTGCTTTGCCCCCAGCTGCACCTCGTCTCTAGAACTGCCTTGAACTTGTCTATCAAGCTGCACAGATGAGTACTGTGACTAGCACTCACACAAATACTGTGCTCCTTGGTCTAAAAATACAGTTATAATTTTGCTCTTGAGATATATAGTGAAAATGTCAATTTTAAGGGCTTTTTCACAATAGAGAAACAGTTCCTGGCGAACTGTAATTCAGGGGGATGGGGAGCAGTGGTGCCTGCGTGCGGCACTCGCAGGTGAGCTGGAAGGGGAGGCGGGAGCTCAGCGATGCCAAAGACAGCGGTTTCGGTGGCAGTGCTGGATGGAAACCAACCACAGATACTATAAATCACTGTATTTTACAGGCAAATTACTTCTCCCTAGATCAGAGGAAACAAAGTACCCAGGAGGGGAAGAAAATCTAACTTTTGGGAGGTCATCATAATTTCATCCCAGAACATGTGCCAGCCCCAGTGTCAGCACAATGCAACAAATACATGGCACGAATCCGGGAGTATAAAAGATGTGTCATTGCAAGGAGGTGTAGGAGGAAAATAAAGCAAGTTGACAGCTCACATCCTATGCCATAATCCTAGAAATTGTTAATATTTACAAAGTTAACAACTAATATAACTGATGACAATCTCACTCCTCCTGGTTGTCATGAGGATATTAACAGTTACCACCCGCTCCAAACTGGAAATGTTACCCGTCTCTGGAGCTCCTGCTGCTCAGCATGCGTGGGGACGGCACAGTCTCGCCCTCCCAGCTTTCATACCAGCACCAAGCCATGAGCCAGCGCAGAGCTGCTGAGCGTTGCCAGGGCTGGAAATGCCTCCTGACCTCACTCGACTCCCTGGCAGGGAGCAGGGGGTCTGGCAAAGCCGGAGGAAGGTTTCCCCCTCTTCCTGGCCCCTCCAGAAGCCCAGCACCTGGCCCCACACAATGCAGCATGGCGCGGAGAGCCTGGAGGAAGAAGATGGGGAGGATATGGTATGCGGGAGGGAGTAGAGGCGAGGGCTGAGATGGCTGGGATTGCACCTCTGAACAAGCTGCCATTTCAGGAGAAATGCCCGTGGTCCTGGTGTGATTTGCCAGCTGCAAGGATGGCAGCTAATTGATGAACAGATGCTACAGTGTCATTTGCTTAATGTGAAAGACCTGGCTAAAACCAAAATAAAGATGCTTGAATACCAGTGACTCCATGGGAAACATATTTCCAGACTAACAACCACAAAAAAGGCGAAACTTTAGAATCATAGTGTTTTCCCCCCATCTTTTTTAAATAAGAAAGAGAACAGCTGTGCCCAAGTTCTCAGAGCTGAGATTTTTTTGGTTGTGGGTTGTGGTTTTTTTTAAATTGTTATCTGTCCATCAGGAGGACTGCAGGAAGCAATACAGGATTAACAGACCCTGCAAGTGCAAGAAAACTGTGGATAGTGCTTGCACGCATGGGATTTCTGTCTTCATTTTGCTGTATCTTTAGCAAGGAGCATTAATCCTCCAGGCCACCCTTTGCATGGGCACAGCATGGTGCATCTTATGGTAATTTTAAAAAGTTTTCTTTGTCAAGAGTGCATTGTATGCAAAAAATCAACAAACTCTTTCCAGTTCACTATATGCAGAATCAAAACAGAGAATTACCTGCATCATTGTTTTCAAAGAGCTCCCAGGTACTGGAAAGCTGTAAGAAGCAAAATTCCTGCCCACAGGAATAATTTTCTCCCTTTGAAGTGGCATGCTGTTGGCTGTGTGAGGTTGGCCCAAAGAGGCACCCTGAACGAGTGAGCGTGCATGAACGGATGCCAAAAAAAGGCCTTTTCAAGGCACCTGGAGATCAGGGATCTAATTGTCAATGAGGCCAGTGAAACAATATTAACCAGAAGAGCAAAGAGCTGCCTTTACAGAGCTCCATGCTCCCAGTGGGCACAACACAATTGCTCACCTCAGGGCAGCACCCAAGGGCCTGCTGGAAGGGGCCTCAGTTTGATGGATCCTCTGGCAAAATGACCATGGGGACCATCAAGGGGATCATCATGAGCTGCAATGTTCATTAACTGGTTCACCGCAGTAGGACACAGCAGTTCCTTTCCTTCAAGTACAGCAGGGAAATATATGTGACCCAGTAAAATGAAACAAGTTGTTTTTAAATATTAAAAAAGCAATGACTCTAAAGAACAGATACATAAAATCATCAAACTCACATTCAAACTGTTCGTAGTGTGCTCTAAGAAGCTGGTACCTTTTCAAAAGCATTAAAACATTAGCATGTTAGATCCCAGATGGTTTGCTTTTCTTCCCCATGCCTTTTATTCTGCCCTAAGCCTCTGAAGAACGCTCCTTTTCCCCCATTTTGTTTTCTGTTTGTAAAGCTTTATACATTTCATGTTTTTGTCATCTTCTCAGATCCTTGTCTTATTTTTTTCATATTTCTTTTCAAGAAACTTCATTTTTTTCCCCATCTGCCACCATCTTCAGTATAATACTTCTCCCTTTACGATTTCTTTTATCCTTCTCATCTTTATGCCTTTCACTTCTTCCCTAGACCCTTCATTCTTGCTTTTGCTTGTCAAAACTGTGTTTCTTCCTCCTTCATGGGGGAAGAAGTGGGAAGGTTGGGTGGATTTTTTTGCTATGAACACCCAGGAATGCTCCAATCAATACTTCGAAACCCTGCAGAGGAGAGCTTGCACGAGTCTTTCAACACTTTCAAAATTTGCAACAGCAGTTAATGGCAGTCTGACTAATGCTTGAAAATCAGCAGCTTATTTTAAAGCGGTGAAGTAGCTTCCCACCAATAACATTATCAGGCCTTCCTTTTATTATAAAAAGCAAAAGCTTTTTTAACTTTTACATTAGAGACTCTACTCCACGCTTTGAAACCCTTGTAGCTCTGTAGCAACTTCTCCCTCTCTCTGTAAACACCAAGACACAGAGAGGTGACGGACACGGTCTCAGACACCACCCAGATACCTTTAGCTCTGGCTGTATTTCTGTTGAAATCAAAGGAGAGCCATAGGGCTACCCCCTCACAGAACACCATATCTGGGTGTATGCAAGGAGATTCCAGAAGAGCAGCGAATTCAGTTTAGCTGGAAGTTAGTGTATGTAAAACATCTTCCAGGCTGAAAGCGGGGGTCTAGCCAGGGCTGCAGGCACTGCCAGGAGAGCAGTGGCTCAGCCCCCTGGGTGCTTTCCCCCCCCACCTCCGGCAGGGCTGGGCCAGCGGAAGGATACCTGGGGAGAGATCGAGAGCCTCTTTGTCCCCTCCCCATAGATGTGCCTGTGCTATTTATTTTGTTCCAAAAGGAATTTGAAATAGCAGTTTGGGGATCTTCTGACATTTCACTGACATTTCTTCAGGGCCTTCCGTAGCACGACTGTTATTGTCATTAGGTACCCTCGTGTGTTAATGCCTACACTGCGTTAATTGTGTCTGTTCTAGCTGGGGGCCAGTCTTTGCTGTGAATTCTTAAATGCACCTAAGCCTGGCACCTCTATGGGCCTGTTTCAGTTGGACCTGTTCCCCTAGACAGATCATTTAAGAGGTCTGGAAAATCCTCTGCAGAGCTTGCAACAGACAGAATTGACTGTTCCTGACAGATCTACCATTTTTACTGATTTCCATCTGCCTACCAAGACTGCCTCATTCTTCTGAAGTACCAAAGACCACTTAAAATGTGTCTAAAGCTTGATGCCAACTTCCTAGCCCTGCTTGCCAATTCAAAAAATCTGTTGCAAAATACATGTCAATAAATTTATTCCCAGACTAAGACAACCGTGTATTACTTAAATGCTGGGGTAATCCTAAATGTGATCGAGAGGCTGGTGCTGACAACAGAGCCTTTTGATATAAAACAGCTTTGTAGAAAGTATCATTTCTAGCACGAGCTATTTAAAACCTCATTTTCTCTCATTGAACACACCAGGCCTGTTTCGGCAGTCTGGGCATGTTTTCTGGCTTGCTGTCCGGACGGCAGCCGACACTTGGCACTGGGTTGCTCAGGTGTGAAATTCATGAAATCGGAAATCAAGAGCAGGAACCTGACATGAGGATCTAGGTATGAATATCTGTTCTTGTTCCTTGAGTTTCCTGATTTGCTTTTGCTCTGCAAAGACTAAAATTGTTTGGAAATCACTGTCTGTAGATTTTAGGTTTTTCTTCTGAATGGTAAGACCCGAAGCTACTAGAGATGTTAAACAATTTGTGGCTTCTGAGCTTGGTTGTGGTGCCGGCTTTATACAGATAAATATAGAACCTGTGGCATTTTCAAAAGCCATTTGGAACAGCTCTTTCTGCAGAGATTAAACACATTATTTGGGTTTTCTGCCGAAAAAAAAGTCACTTAAAAAATTGGCAGAAATACCATTTTCTTCAAATGAGAAAGTTCTCTTTCCCCAGATTGAGGGTGGCAATTGGCAGCTCTTTACAAAGACAATTTTTTTTCTTTCTTCTCTCCTTTCCCCTACTCCTTGATTTCAAAATAATTTTCAAGGCAAAAAAGCAGGACCAAGCAATGTAAAAAAGAAATAGAAACTGATTAAAATTTTTCACTCCTTGAACAGAATGCTTTACATTTTAACTAACTTGTATCAGATAAAATGCTATCACATCCCTACACAAGAAATTAACACATTGCAGGAAACTGGACACATACATTCCTCAAGGAATTCACTATTCAGAAGTCCTACTGAAGAAATTGAAACACAATACAAATAAAGACCTTTATTAAAATCACTTGGAATATTATATGAAATTTAATATTGTATAATATAGGTGCAAAACCCCTGATATCAACAGGACATGATACATGTGAAGAGAGGATATTAATATACATATAAATAGAAAAGTTAAAATGTGTTTGACAGCGATATATTAAATGACTACATAAATGTGACCATAATTAGGAGAATATGTAATTTTGTATTCCTTAAGGAGTATCTTCTAAAGTGAATTGCTTTTACCTCTAGTGTCTGCTCTCTTATGGGTAACAGGAGATGCGTAGGAATACTATAGGCACATGCAAAAGCAATGTAAATGATATAAAAACAGAGGCAGAAGCCAGGGACTTATTTGTTCTTAGCTGCCAGAGGCTTACGGCTGATCTTCTTTGACTTGTCATTGTTCTTCTTCGGAGGTTCAGGATTCGCCTGCATGTGTCTGCCATAAAGACTGTAAGGAAATGAGAGAAAGAGTATTTGTGATACAACCATTAAACGCAGGCTTTTACTCTGCAGCATGTTAAACAATGCATCTAGTTACTAGAAATAAAAAAAGGAAGGTCATTGTATTTACTTTGTCTCAACACACTGAATTTTCTATTAGATCTCATGCCGCAGTCCATAATATTAGGTTTTTCGTGACTTATCAGGAGAGTAGCATTGGGAAGAGCAGGCCTTTGGAGCAGTGAAGGAGCAATCAGTTTTGCCTTCAGAAACTAGCAACCTTTATTCTGCAGTTATGGGATTAAGGCTCAGAAGGCTGCAAAGACGCGCATTCAAGTTGACAATGACAAAAATTGTATTGAACTGGAGAGATAGAGTGCCCACTTAGAGCAAAGTGAGCATCATCCCTAACCAGAAAACCCAAGGGCTTGATAATGTGACAGAGAACAATGGCGTCACAGCCGCCTTTGCGGCTCACACATGATTGATAGTACTTGGACAGCTACCAACACTTCAATGCCACATTAGTAAGTACCACTGATTAAATGTTGACAAAGTATCCTACAATTAAGATAGCCAGCATTCACGACAAAGCTAAATAGACTACATGGCTGAGAGGATCTTGCTAAATATCCCATAGTAATTAATAGATAATTTATGAGTAATCCTGAATAAACTAAATTAAAAACCTACCTAAAATAAACACAGCTCAAACTCAACTTCCCTTATTGACATAAAGAGCTTTTTGAAGATGTACTTTGTGGGGGTGTCAGTGTATCTAGAAGGGAACAGAGACGAGCTTTGTTTCTGCTCGTTCAGCTGTATAAACACTGCCAATGTTGCCACCAACACTGGAATCCCTCTGAAAGGTGTCCCTCTGATAATACTTCAGCCCAATGCTGGTGAGAGTCCACCCCAATCCTGTACTAGGCTGTTGCCAGTCAAGTTGGACACCAACTTCTACCACTTGACAGGAATTCCGCTGCTGAGGAAGATAACAGCGCTAGTTCCCACAACAGCCTTCCTTGTGTTGCTGCACCTCCACCTTTTGGTGGCCTTTGTCAAGAAACAGGACAGATCCAGGGGTTTGGGGTTGAGAAACTCTGAGTCTTCCTAGAATTGCCTTTTGATGTGTCAAAATCGGGATGGGGAGCTGTCAGCACTGCCACCACAGAGCCAGGGTCCTGCATTTTCATGTGTTTGGGGCATGCAGAAGGTCCCAGCTGTCACAGGCGGGCTGCACTGGTCCATCACACACACCCTCACACACCCTCTCCCCCACAGCAGCCCATGGATGTAGCTTACGTGCCTGTCAGCCCTTGCTGCAACCAAGGACCAGGTACAGATCCTCTTCCTACTTTTGCTTAGTTGTGTTGGGACAGACTTAGTTACTCACGATACATTGTTGCTTATCCCAGAAGCATGACATGATACACAGTGCTTGTGGGTATTGCCCTGAGTGGGCATCTGAGAGACAAAGTGACTCTTCATTTACAGTGACCTCTTTTGCTTTGCAAGCTGAAATTAATTTCAGCAGAGGACACCTCCTCCTTCTACAGGGCTTGGTGGACTATGCAGTCAACTGTATGCGAGAGACATAGTACAAGAATACTCAGTCTCCAAGATCAGCTGCTTCGGAGCCAACCCAGCTCTGATAGACCAACTGACCGAGAGGTACAGAGGGGTTTTCAGGAGATTCCTTTGACAGGAAAACCCTGAGATAGTGGCGTAACCCAAATCCTGCCGCCAGCTCTCCCCTGAGTGGCACAGGAGTTGCCGGGACAACCGTGACCAACCCCCCCAACTCCCCCAGTCCTTAAATTTGTGTTGGGGAGGCCGAGAGCTAGCAGCACAGAGGCACCACCTGCAACAGGCCGCAACAGGCTGCAGCAGCAGAGGAGGCGGCTCGTGTAGTGGGACGCTGAAGTTTTGCCAGGTGCAGAAGCCTCACAAGGCGGCCCTAGGAGCACAGCGAGCAGGCAGGGGTCCTCTGAGAAGGAGGGAAGAACTAAAGACCAGGCGCTGCAGCGGTGGGTGTGGGAGGTTGTGCGGCAGGAATTCTGCCCTCCTCGCTTGCAAGTCCCACCTATCTGTTAGCAGTCTGTGACTGCTGTTTTTGCCATGGTCTCCACCAGGCAGAGAGCTTGTCCCAAAAAAGACTGTGGCAACCCAAACGGAGGGCCTGTTCAGAACTGCAGGGAGTGCCAGAGCCTGCTGCTGCCGGGGGAGGGTGGCGGACATTCCACTTGTGTGAGGTGCCAGACGGTGGAAGATCTGCTCACCATGGTGGCTGAGCTGAAAGATGAGGTGGAGAGACTGAGGGCCATCAGGGACTTTGAGCGGGAGATCGACTGGTGGAGTAACTCCCTGGCGTGCCAGAGGGAAAAGCACCAGGGAGATACTCCACAACTGGGGGCGGACCCCCTGCCTGTTAATCTACCCCCTGCTCTGAGCTTTATTTTGCTGTATCTGGAAGATACTTCAACGCTGGGGTTCCTGGACTGCAGAATGGGATTATAGCTCCTTGTAGGGTGGGGTGGAGAGGCAGCGCTCCCTTTCACCTGCTCGGCAGCTGCATTTTACATCATGCTGCTAAACAGGCTGCTGTCAAGGTGCACTATGCCTAAAACAGCCTTGCTCAAGGAAAATACAACTGTAAACTACGACATTACTTCACCTTACTGAAATTTTATGTGTGCCATCACCTACTGTCAGCACGGGATCAGATACCATTTCCTGATGAACACAGAGAGCCCTGACCCTCTGTGATAGCTGCATGCTTACTATTGGCTCCTATACACATATTTTTCTTTTCATAAGAGATACAGACCCAACAGCACAAGGCTATATTTTATCCAAGTACACAGTATGCATACTAATCAAATATCCACCCTAGATAACTGTCATGTTTTGGAAGGAGTTAAGTGAGTTGATGGAGGGAAGATACGGAAGGAGATGTTTTGGTATCAGGAAATACCATCATTGTAGGAGAGCACAGAAGTGTCATTCAAGGAGGTTGTCCCATCAGAAACCTATCCAGGGTAGAAAAAGCCAGGGAATAAGCAGCATGTTGTTCTCAGCAATATGCAGTGCAGCATTTGAATCACTGTCAGCAATAATTTCGTAACTCTTGAGAAGTTAGGAAGAGAGAAGTGGAAATGTGTGCTCAAATCTGTGAACACCAATAGTTAGTTAAATACTAAATTAACATTCAAGTTGTTTTTTAGCCCTAGAGAAATAATGCTATGTTGGAGCAGAATGTGAGGTTTTTTCATATAAGAAGAAAGTCCCCATTTAGGACCTTAAGCACTGAATTAACAGAGAATCCACTGATGCACTGTATCTGAGCACAAAAAACCTTTGCGGATGGGAACAGAAGTCCACTGTCACTGTTGTGCCTTCCACCTCCTGCTGCCCCACAGCTCCTTTGCCCTGTTAGTGTCAACCCAGAGAGTCCCGTTAACAGCTTTTGTGGTTTTCAGGTGTTACATACCCCCTTTTTTCCCCTCAGGTTGCTTTAGGCTCCACTTTTTTGCTTTGTAAACTTTCAATGAATTTCCCTCTCAGATTACACTTTTGGCATTCATTCTGCCTTTCATTTCCTACTTTCTCGGTGCAAATGTTCAAGTTTGTGGACTGGCAGAGCTCAAATTAGTGAGCTTTTTCTGAAGTAAAATAGTGTGGTGGGAATTGTACTGAGTGCACAGATGCTTTTGAAGTGCAGAAACTGAATATTGACAATTTTGAATGAATTTCAGAGTTCTGTTAAAGTCTACTTGGGCAGCACCTCTTGACTGCAAAATGAGGTCCAGCAGCCACTGCATGTGTTAAGCAGTAAAAATCCCAGCTGTCCTGGAAGTTTTTTTGGTAGCAGTTTTTCTTTGATATGTGCTCCTTATGATATTCAGTGCTATTGATGCTCCAGCAATTCCCTCCACCCCATGCAAATACTACATTAGTAGTAGTAGATGTACATGAGTCGCAGACATCTGCAGCACTTCTACATTCTTCTTACTTATTCCCATGTCCAACCACTTCTATTGGCACATGCACAGAAGTTTCACCCGGGAAAATAATTACTGGGTTTGAAATAAGCAAATCAAATATATCTACTTAGGATTCTCTGGCAAAATTTCAAGAAAGTTTCAGCTGCACATTGCTATCTCAACTGAAGATAAGTGCTTCACTATCTATCACAGCAGTCTGCTATGCAAAGAGCAAGGATCAGACGTATTTAGATTATACAAGCCTTCACAGACAGGGACTCTCTCTTGTGTTTGTACACATCAGATACTAGGAGACATATGGTGTCACAACAACATTTAAATACAATAATGACTGTGATAATGCCTCTGGGACAGAATTTGCCTTCTGTTACACCAGGGAAATGAAAATTCACAATTTTCAATGAACTTCTGGTACAACAACAGACACCACTTTTATAGCTCCCAAGGGGAAAAAAAAACAGGAAAAAAAAAACAAACCCTGAAAGAAAAAAACTAATGGATCTGATCCACCGAAAAAGGCAACCATCTGAATTACACAAGAACCTATAACCCTTTGTCTGTAATAGATGTGAAGTTTACATATTCGGTCCTCAATGATTTCAATACCTACTGGAAGGATACAGCCACAGAAACCATAGCTTGTACGTCACCGTCTGTCAACCAAGCTGTATTAACTGTGTACATGCTCTTGCTCTGGTATCGCTGTGAAGTCAAATGTGTTAGGCAGAGACACTCACACACTGTCCTCGGCAGCGGAGGTCAGCTTAAGACATGCACACAGACAGTTATGCAGCTCAGCTGATGGATGGCAATGTACTAGCAGACGGCACCTTGACATATCTGTTTGCATTACTAAACCCTTGGCAAAGGCAGATGGTCTCCATAACCAGACAAAGGAATATTGAGGCAGATTGTGGCTACTGTCTCAAGGCAGATTTGTGAGATAAGTGGTGATAATACATACATGGCAGCACCTTCACACTTGATATTTTGGAACATCACCTGTTCATGGTGCTCGTATAGCTCTGAGCAGGACATTACACTCAGGTCACGGACCAAAACCTCATCTGAAGAATAAAATCTGGAGTGCAGATAAATATTTGCGATGTTTGCAGCAACAGTCAGAAGCTAGTTATTATAACCACAGTTCAAAAATTGCTGAACTTGTGTAGACTTAGCAGCTACAGTATTGCATGCAGCCTTCTCATTATGTTAAAGTGAAAGAGGAGATTAAATGCAAGACTGAAAATGCAGAAAGGCCTCAGATAGAGTTTTCCAATTGCTTTCTTTCCTAGTATATATTTTTGAAAGCAAATATCTCTCATGAACATAAATGTTTCTTTGTATGCAAATATAAACATAAAATCTCCCTGCATTCTCTATCTGCCCCACTGGAAGTAACAAATGAGAGCACTATGGCTGCTGCAGCAAAACTAACAATATCAAGTGAGAAAGATGCTCATTAAACTTCATCATTCTGTCTACTTTAATGATGCTTTTACTTAATAAAAATTCCCCAAGCAGTTGCAAGGATATTAGGCAAGGTCTTTGGTTATGTATCAGGGGTCTAAGCTGTCACTAGCAAGCATGCAGTTCAGGAGGGGCATTCCCAAGAGGAAAGAGTGAATACAGCTTTCTTGTAATAAATTCAGAGAGAATCAATAACCACAGCCTGCCACATTACTTAAGCATTTAGGAAAGTAGGTGATCCTTCTAAATTAAACTACAAATTGCTAAATGTTGCAATTTACAGCATAAGATCACATATGAAGCCTTGTAAACTGAAAGCATACAGTCTTGCTACCAAAACCTGAATTTAAAAAAGAACCATAGTTAAAATTCATAAAAGAGCCCCTTTCAAAAACTGCCTTCAGCACAATTGCCCCAATTTTTCTCTCTTGTACAACAAAACACACAGTAGCTGAAGTCTACATGCTCCCAGAGACAAAAAGAGTGAAGCTGTGTAAGCTAGTGAACTAGTGTAAAGTGTTTGATGCACACATTGGTTTTCTTGAGCTTAAGCATTTTGAAAGAGGATTTCAAGAATGAGCCATAAGAAATAAATTGCTCTCACTTTATGTCTGTAATAGATCTATAGGGTGAGTATGCAGAATGAAAAAGATGCACAGAGTTAAATATGATCTTGGAGAGATGCTACCTCCAAGTACGTACTGTAATCTGAGAAATGAAGGTGAAACATGCCAGTGCTGCTCACTTTTCCAAAAGCTCAGGCCCAGGTTCAGGAAGTTATTTAATGCTCAGACGCAGCTTCAAATGTGGGTATTTACAGTGACCTCAGCAGGACGGTCCCCAGTCCCAGCTGCTGAGAGGGGAAAGGCTCAGTCAGTGGTGATATCACTAGAGACCCAAAGATGAAATAGGTGCTTGCAGGACTCATACGTGCGGGCCAGCCTGTATTAGTTACAATTCTCAAGCACTTACTGCAAGATGCTTTTGCCTGGGCAGTCTTTGTGTAGCTTATTGCTGCATCTGGTATCCTTTCTGAGCGACTGAGACTGGCCTTTTCTCCTGCGGGAGCCGCTAACATGTCACCTCCTCAAACCACACCTTGTGGTTAAAATTACTTTGCAAGTATCATATTATTTTGGTAGTTTACCAATGATTTATTTTCATTCTCTGTGACATAAGTCAGATGATTTAAATTAAGAGCAACACTGCATGGGTAAGTGATACAAATATCTGATTTCCTTGCACACTCGGATCGCAAGCTGCAGTTCTAGGATTCTTAATAAGGAAGAACAGACAAGAGTGACTCATTTTATTCAGCTAATTTTTTGCCCCTTGTTTGCGAGTGCTCTGAGAGCAGATGGCAGCAGTGTCAGAGACGTTCATCATCTGAAGCTCTCTGCAAGTTTCTTCAAAAAACTCAGTTTTGGGCTGTTATCTGTCTGTGTACCAGCTCGCTCCTCGTGCTGCGAAATGGAGGCAGCGCTGGCTGAGGGGCTGCATACCTGCTATGACGAAAGAGCCTCCAGGCTACTAAACCTGCAGCTCTTTCTTAACTGTTTTAAAACTTCTCTGGTATTTTTAGGTCTGTAACAGTCTGTCTTCCTCTATTGCCCACTCACACTCTGGTATGCCTAATACTTCAGACTGCCCCAAATCTCCACACTCAGAGCCCAGCCCCAAGACACTCTGAAGTCTAACAACCTGTGGTGTTTCTCCATTCCCTCCACCTGCCCCAAAGATCTTTATGACCCAAAGTTCCTGCAGAGTTTGCCCTGGCATCACTCTCCCTAATCCCCCCAAAGCCTGCACTTCTCCTTTCAGAAAGACTTCCTGCATCACCAGAAATCCCTAATCCCCTTAAGTGCTTTCTCAGGTTCTCACCCCCAGAGGCACTCTGCAGGGGAACAGATCACCTCTTCCCTGCTTGGTTTAGCTCTTTTTCATAGCTAGTTTCATTTTTTGGAGCCCAAACCAGCTAAGCAGGAGAGGATTCAGCACAGGTGGGGAGCTAGGTATCCAAGCCCATGTTGCAGTCAGTGAAGATCTGGCTAATAAAGCCAGTAGAGTACAGAGCTTTTTGGGTGACCAAATACAAGTGTCTGCGGTGAGATGCTTACTTGCTATCTACTCTGTTACAGATTTCCATCAAGTACAGTGGACAGTAGGCAGCTGGCTGACACATAGACACTCAACATTTAGATATTTTAAAATGCTAGATGAAGTCCACCCAGAGCAACCACTCCCTCTCTGTTCCCACTTTGCACGCTCTCACAAGCTGTTAGCTACCTTATGTTATAGACTACATTGAGTCATACAGTCCAGCATTGACTTACTGTGAATTCCTGCCTAAAACCACTCCAAAACTCAATAAGCAAAAAAAGTATTCTGCCAAAACTGTTCTGAAGCTCACTGTCTCAGTGACTGTGTAGAACATGCATCCTCCAAAACAGGCCCATTTATCCCACGTGTCTCCCACTGGCCACTTCACCACCCAATTCCCCACAGGGCTCCCTTCTGCCAGATCCCTCAACCCATCTCTCCCCTTTACATCTGCTGTGCCATATACCTGAAGGAGAGAAAGACTCAACCTCTACATACCATGTTTCCTACCCCACAGGTTACTGTCAGAAATGGACCCTGACCAGATGGACCTCTGGCCTGATCTCCGGAGCTCCCCGCGGTGTTCCTCACAAGAGCATCAGTCCTGCAGTGACGACTCAGCAGCCCAAACACAGCGGTTGTAAAGGGAATACAGTCCAGTCGGACATATAAGAAAACACCTCAGGGGAGACGTGTCAGTGTGGGGAGATTTGAGCTGAGGTAATTACAATTTACAAACACCTACTCTGCTATAGGGCTGGCAATTCCTGGATAATTTTAATTCTGACAGCCATGTTGGCTCTTAAACTGGTTAATTTTAATCCCTGCTTCTTTGAACTCACCATCTTATGTGTTAAGGAGAACTAATTTTCTTTTTTTTCAGAAAGGAATTCCAAGTAGGTGTTAGGCTTTCCTTTAATTAATATACAGTAATAAAAGAAAGCCTTCTCCTTATATTCTCTGAGGCTAGCAGCCTTTTGAAGCAAGTACTTTAAATGAGAGGCTTGTTAGATGAGCACAGCTGGAAGCTCATAGAAACCTAGCAAAAAAAAAGTATTTTTTTAAAGGAAAATGTACAGGCTAAGATTTGCGAAACTGGCTAATGACTTTGCATACCCAACTGGGAAGACCTTACAAGAAACTTGGCTTTTGGCAGAGAAGGTTTTGAAAGCACATGGAACACCAGCATCTGCTTTCTGAAAGTCAGACCTATCTAATACCCAGGGAATCCAGCACTGAAAATCTCAGCCGTGACACAAAGCCAGAGAGACACACAAGCAGGACCTCTGTGGAACTGCCACAAAGATGAAAGGAGAGGATGTGCTTATGTTTGTTTCTTTAAAAGCAGAGTCAAACACAAACTAAGGTTTCATCTAGAGAATGTGTTATGCTGATAAAGAAACCCCCAGCTAGCCAAGTATATCAAGATGGCAGCCTGAGAGGATCAGGGACAGAACGATTTGTTTCTGCATCTGGATAGTCCTATCAGACTATCTCACTTATGAAGAATTTCTCACCTGGGACTCACATCTTCAAGCACATCCATGAAGGCTGATCTCCCTTCTCATGCTCCATTTCAAATGGATCAGTGAGTGGTTCAGCCTACATGAGCAGACCAGTCCCTGGATCCACCCCAGGCACGGAGAAACTTCATAGGTCAGAACCTAAGTCCTCATGGTTGACAATTCCCACAGATTGCAGTGGAATATTTTCCCCTTGTTTTCTTTTCACAGATCAAATGGTGCTTTCCCACATAGGTATGACCAGAAAAAACAATTTAGTGCCAGATATGGGCACTAGCTGCAAATCCAGACGGATGAGATATCCACTAGAAAAAATTATATTCTCCACCTAGTGAATGAAAAGGAATTAAGAGCCACAGAATCTGTGCGAGCAGGCTCGGCTTATTTGGCAGCAGCAACCACAGGTGAGTGCAGAGAAAAATGCACCAGCAAGAAGAAAAAAGATTATTCAAGTGAGAAAGAAGTGTGTTCTGTACTTAAGTCATCTACATTTATAATTCCATGAGCAGGCAATAGATAAAACAACAGTTTGTTCCATTTCACCAAACCATGTTGTTGGGACCATATTCAGGGCCACCCTCCTGCTCTCAAACTAACCCCAGCCAGGCAGTGAGCATGGTGCAGAAAACATACTGGCATGCAGCACAGTCACCTTCCTGGAGCCAGGTGAACAGTCTTCTTCATTCTTATGTTATTTTAATGTTGTTGTCCACATGGAGTCCTTTGGGCTTAAGTAAACAGTGCTCATTTTCCTGTTTGAATGCTACACTATGGGGCTTGCTACTCAGATAAATCCCCTTACATAATCTATATTATAGATTTACTGCATGCATTTTGCTGTGCACCTAATTAACACTAAGAAAAAAAAGGAAAACAGAGGGTAAAAATAGCTAAGTGCAAGCCAAGGAACTTCCTTTAAGTTATTCTACGTTTGGCAGGTATTTCTTTTCCAGTAACTAAACAAAGTGTACCAATAAAATGTATAGAAGGAACTCTGAGGAAATTCTGATACACACAGTCTTTTTTTTTTTTTTCTTCTGTTTTTTTAAGTAAACCTGAAGTGCCTGAGTCAATCTGAGCCTGCTGCACACTGAGGATGAACAATTTCACTGGCAGTAACAGGGAGAACATTCAGGGGACTGCAGTTGTCCACATCCAGGGTTTATATAGCTGCCTCTCCCAGGGTGTCCACCTTTGTCATCTTACCAGCTGCAGGGCCAGCTGCCTAATGGCTCCTCAAAATACAGACAAAGACCGATCAGTGACGAGGAACACCAAGACATGTCAGGGAACTCAACCAACCTAACCCCCATGAATCACCACTCCTGAGACCTTCGAAGGTGAAGGACTAAGCCCTGGTCCTGCTGCACAACCCACTTGGGTAACCCAAACACAAGAAACTATTTCTGGAAGGCTGTGCAAGCTCTGGGGACCACTGTGTAAAGTGGGCATTGGACTTACTGTGGGATGCTCAGGGGGAGTCTTGGGATTGAGCAAAAGTATTTAAAGATTATACAGGACTTAGGAGACGGTTAGGGGAACTAGCAAGAGAGTGGAAGGGAGGGATCAAGGTTGACAGCAGAGAACAAGTCTGGGAGATGGAGAGAGGATCAGGCAGGGAATAAATTAGGCCAATAGTGTGTGAGCAGGAGGCTGGTCAGCACACTTGTTTGGCTGAGGTCTGTGCCAAATGACCTCCACTTTGTCCTACATAAACCCTGTTTCTAACTGTTTTCTGTGTGAGTGTGCTCGCTGTTCTGGCAGGATGCATGCATGACCCATCAGCAAAGTTCAAGCCAGACTAGATGGTCACCAGGATGGACTGAGTCCTGGATACTTGAAAGACCAAGGGTCTGGGACCAGCTTCCAGGGAGGCTGAGGGCCTAGAGGCTGGTGAGACTGGCATCTCAGGGCCTGATACTTGAAACATCAAGATTTGGATACAGGAAGTACCAGAGGGATCTCTGACCATAGGGTCTTCCCTGAGCACTGATCCCTAGAAATGCAGTCTGGCTGTTGTTTTTCCTCTCTGTATACATGTGGCCATCTGTCCTGTGGCTAATCTGTCTGGCCATGTGTACATACCTGTGTATATACAAGTTCTGAATTCGGGGCTAACTTTGCTACTGGCAGGACAAGAGCATAGGAATATGAAGCAACTGCTCACTGCCATCGGTGGAGGAATACCCTGGCTCCTCCAGCCCACTGGATTTAGCTGCTCAAAAGCACTACCTGGAAAAAGGTGAAGAAATGAGGAAAATCATTTCACCTTTTTGACGCAAAGGACCACATCTGAGATGCTACACATCACAGACAATCCAGTTTCACCCAGTCACCTGAGTCAGCTTTGTTTGACTCATGTTGGATATACTTTCCAGAAAGGCTGTTCAAGGGAAACCTTGGATTTAATTTTTGAACATGCATAACAGGTCAATCCAAATACTGAATATTAAATCCCTTTCCAGTTCCCAACTAGAGCCCTTTCAACTACCCCCTGGCCAACACTGGGGGAGGTTGTGGATGCCCCATCCCTGGAGGTGTTCAAGGCCAGGCTGGATGAGGCTTTGAGCAACCTGGTCTAGTGGGAGGTGTCCCTCCCCATGGCAGGGGGGTTGGAACTCAATGATCTCTAACGTCCCTTCCAACCCAAAGCATTCTATGATTTTATGATTGGCATAAATATGCCAATGATGTCAATCTTGCAGACACTCTGATGAGTTGTGCTCAGACAGGTCCACATATATGCAAAGGTGTCAGGAGATTAAAAGTCAATTTTAAAATTGTTGTCACCAATCATGTTAAAATAGCAGAATTTTCTAAGCTAGACACCAAGTATTTAATTATGGAAGCGAAAAATATCAATACAATGGCTTTCCAGTTATAGACATCTACTGCAGGAGACCAAAGATGGTCACACAGATACCGTGTATGAAAATGATACAGACTATTCACCCCATTTTCCAGCCAGTTTTGAACAAAGCATCACACCATTAGTATTTGGCAAACAATTACCGAGTTTTAAGCAAATCTTTGGCATTTTTCCATGGCTTATACTGTGCCAACAAAGCTGTTCCACAATCTTTTCAGGAGGGACCCATGTTATGTGGCAGCCAATAATATTTATGTTAATGCTGCAATGAAAATGTCACTTTACTGTAATGAGCAGAGATCATAAGTGAAACCCCCAGCTACCTTTCTATTATTTTTTATTACAGACTTTGTGGGTTTGTTATGCTCAGGGAATTACACCAAACTAGGCTCACTAGTCAGCTCTTCCTTAGACCACACAGAAACTGAGCAATCAGCAAACTGAACCAGCTCCTAAGGTAACACAAGGCACTAACATTTGTTTGAATATTTACCATCTCTTTTTTAGCTTGTCCTCTTTCTTAAAGCTTTGTTCTGTAGACCTAACTTGCCTACGGTTGGAGGCGGTTCTGAAACAACAGAAAAATCACATCATATTTTTCATGCCATTAGCACTCTGAGCAAAGGGTTGGGCTTCCTTTCATGTACCAGAAACAAACCTTGATATATTCATTCATGTTTTTGTGGCAGCAGTGTTTTACCTAGATTTGTGTTCCACAGTGCTGGATGAGCTGGGTGAGACAAGAAGTCTCACTTGCTATGTAAATCCCTGTCCCTGATCCATTGCAGATTTTTACGTTGGCTTCCTTCCCTCTTGCAAAGCAAGAAGCTGACTACTGCTTTGCGAAACCGCAGTTACACCAACATCAGTAAGTTCTGATGTCATCCAACCTGCATGACTTCCCAAGTTGCTTTTAGTGTCCTTCAAGGTCCACAGTATGAAGAACACAGAGCCTTTTGAAAGGCCTTCTTCTCCCCTGATATCCGTCAAGATGAAATGGCAACATAGTGTCAGCCTGATTTTGACTTCAACAAAATCAATTCAAGTTTTGCTTCTGATTTCAGTGGGTACAAGGTTTGGCCTTTAATGTCATGCAATCTGTTCCTGAAAACTGAAAATCCACTAGTGCACACTGTGCAGCACCGGCTATCCCATGAGACAGTCTCATCATAGTCTTCTTGGAAATCACCAACATTTCTTTAGCTCTCTCCTCAACAGAGTGACTTGGGAAGTGCAAAGACCTCTAGATTACTTAAGAGTTACAAAAGAGCTATCATAATAATTTGTGTTGTAATTAGTGTTAGCAATTGAAGCAGATCTTGGAAACTGTGCAAAAAGAAACATGGCTTTATGATGTCAATCAAACAGCAAGTTGTTAGTTATTTAAATCATCTACACAAGGCCATTATCATCCGTGCAAGAAAACTGTCAAACTGCACTTGCAGTACAGCTCACAAGCCCCAAACTATACAGCAGCATATCTAGGCTGGTTATGAACACCAAAGTTATGTCTTCTCATCAAGTGCTAGTAATAGCCAGGGCCAATGAGTCACTCTGTAAACTTCTTAACACATTAACCAAAATAGTTTCTCTTACAAGGAAGGTGGCATTACGCATACCGACATGATGTGGTTTTGCTGAACATCATTTTGCTGTAGGTAGGCAGCACTCATCCTAAATCACTGGTGCTTACATCCACTCATGAGTTAGAGGAACAACTATGGAACTTAAAAAGACAAGAACTAGTTTACCTGATCATCAGACATTTGCAAAAGGCACCCATGGCAGCCTTCAAAAGAAACAAGTGGTTGCACCTGCTTCTGGGCAAGAGGAAAAGGAAGATGGCATTGAAACAACTTGCCCCAAATCAGTCTAAGTGCCATGGCAGCAAGAAAGGCAGAAAGAGTGCAACAACGGGAAGGCAGCCCCCATGCTGCAGTCTTGGGAGGATAAATTGCAGGACATCTATTCTGCATCTTCTTAGAAACATGCTGGAAAACATACTGCAGGGAGGGCAAATGTGGTCCTTGGATTGGACTACTGTGCTTACTTTCTGGTTCCTAACATGGAACCTAACAGGCTACTAACATGTTTGTCAAATCCCAGCCTATGCACACAAGACAGCAAACAGACACCCCCTGACTTGTGAAACCACCCTGGCATCCCCCAAACTTGCGGCACGCAGTGAATTTATGAGAAATCCTAGTGCAGGAGTGGGAAAAGCAACGTGGCAAAAGATTTGTCAAGTTCTCTGTCACCGAGAAAGCACTTCATTAGCCTGTCAATTGCACAGTGTCTAGGAGATACATCTATTGACAACTCACTGCCAATCGATCCAACATCTATATAAATCTCTTCTTATGCAATGAGCTTGCTGACTCACATGATCATGAGATCTATAGAGAACTAATAGCTGTATTAAGTCCCAAATTGGTCTAATTTCTAAACAGAATGAAACCAGAAGTGTTAAAATCCTGCCAACACCTCAGCAGCTACTCCATATTCACTGCTTAGAGCACAACATTTTAAAATGACATTCATTTTTTGATACACTTCACAGGTGGGGTATGAACTCATGAATAAAAGTCCTTACAGAGAACAACATTTTTCACTTCTATGCCCATTTGTGCTTATGGAATTACTTTTGAAATACAGGGAGTCTGCATTTTCTAATTCCTCAACTTAGCACGGAAGCACCCGGTGATGTTCGATTCTGTACGCCAACCAATTGCTCTGTGCAGTCGGGTCCCTCAGCCTCTCATCGGGTTAGGATAATGCTGCAAATGGCTAATTGATCCTGCAGTGGCTTTAACAACTGGCAGTCACTTCACACAGCCAGCAGCATTCCTACAGTGCACACGCTCCTAACCCTTGCTTGCTTTGCTTTGTACTACCTGTTTTATCACTTCATGATAAGGCAGCAGAAAAGACAGCAGGAGTAACCTATTCTGGCACCTCCATCTGGCACTATACATCAGACTTGTGCTGCTCTGGTGGATTAGTTTCAGATCCCTGTTGGCAGATCAAAGGCAGCAATAATAACCACAAATCAATCCCTCTTTAAGGCCTAAAACATCTTCTCCCTCACAGAGGATGACTCCTTTCTTCACCACTCCAGAGCCCTTATAAATACCGACTTTTCCAAGACACAACAGTTGTACGCAGATACTCTGGCCCTGGAGAATTTGGCACTGTTTTTGGTTGCTTTCTCCTATTCACTGACAAACAAAATAAGCAGCATCAGTACAGAGGGTCTCATGCAGATTAAACACTTGAGTCCCCAAGAGTCAGAAAGCTGCTTGGTACCAAAGTTAAGGGCATACAGAGAGGATGGATTGCTTCCCTCAGTCTCATCTCAGGTAATGTATTTTCCAGCACCCATCGGAGGGACAGTGCTGTACTTTCACTGAAGCACCTGGCTACCATCAGCTCACTGCTCCGTGCTCTAAGCCGACCAACAGATGTTTTCAGAGCACATGTTCAGATACAGAATAGACGCATCCCCAGCTGAACAAGTGCACCACGGACAGGTTGCTTACTAACAGTGTTTCCACACAGCTTATCCACTTGATTAGCAAATGGTCTAGAAAACACTCAGAAGAAAGTGGATTCACAAGGTTTGAGAACCACACAGTTGCTCCAATATGGGGGGAACATCTGGTCCCTTTCTCAAAGACTGTGCTTGTATTCTTGAGATTGCACTTGAATTCTTGATGGTCACCTGTTAGGTCTTAGCCAAAGGCAGTGGGAGTTAAAATATGACTCAAAGGCCAGGTATCGGCTCTCTGCCTGGCTATGCTTTACTGTCAAAATGAGATATTTACTGGAAGAGAAGTAGCTTTTGTTTGCTCCCTCTCTGTAACGCCTTCTTGGTGATAAAACTGTATTTACCATTATGTAGCTAGGCAGTTCTCTAGGACACAATTCACCCAAAGATATTGTGGCAAAAAAAAATAAAAATCTGTGCCTTAGATATTACAGGAGAAAGCTATTATGCTGTAAAAAATACACTTCCATGGGCAGTGAAGACATAAACTCTTCCTTTTACCTTTTTTTAAGTCTTGCAGTCTTGCAACTTGCAATTTGAACCATGTTGAAAGGGACTGCAATATTAGCTAGCACAGTAACAATTCAACATTCCTACATTCCTCCTAAAATGAAACCTCGAGATTAAAAGTGAAAATGATAGTTGCTTAAAGATCTGAAATTCTTAAGAAAAAATGTATCAATTAAAGACAAACAGCCATAAATTCTCTGGTGCATATACTGCATACTAGTACAGTTTGCAAAGGTGTGCTGGTTTTGGCTGGGATAGTTAATTTTCTTCACAGCAGCTAGTATGAGCCTATGTTTTCAGATTTGTGCTGAGAACAATGTTGATAACACACTGATGTTTCAGTTGTTGCCAAGCTACTTTTACATTAAGCCAAAGACTTTCTCAGCTTCTCATACTGCCCCTGTCCTCCGAGCTTCTTCTCTACAAGAAGCTGGGAAGAGCCACAGCCAGGACAGCTGACCCAAACTGGCCAAAGGGGATATGCCATACCATAAAATGTCATGCTCAGTGTACAAGCTAGGGGAGCTTGCTGCGAGGCATAATGGAGATGGACTGGCTGGATGTTGGTTGGCAGGTGGTTGAGCAGGTGCCTCGCTTTTCTTGGGTTTTGTTTTTGTTGTTTTCCTTTTCCTTATTATTATTATTACTATTTTATTTCAATCAGTAAACTGTTCTTACCTTTCTCCTCTGATTCTCTCCCCCATCCCAAGGGAGGAGTGAGCAAGTGGTTGTGTGGTACTTATGGCTGGCTGGGGTTAAACCACGACAAAGGGCCAGAAAGACCTAATATTTCAGGGTTACCTCTTAAAGGGCCCAAAGAACATTTTGTCCTAAAATTCTTTTGAATACAAATATAAAATACTTTGATCCTGTTTTTTTCAGTATTCAATCAAGATACAGGTCTACTCGATTGACTGTTTATCACTGATAATTTTTTTTACTATACACATAAAACTAGAACATTATCTCAACATATGGAAAATGTGCATAGTACATATTGCTCATAGCTGTACATAATTTTAAGAACTGTAACCGTACTATTTCTAGATAATTTTTAAACTATGACAAAGATGCATGCTATTGAAGAAAAATGGCAAGCCTATAAAAAGCTACACGCATTTGAGTCAATCAACTATAAAGAGTATTATTTTTCTCTTATAGTATGATTCTTTTACATTCTAGTGTAAGTAGGAAGTCAAAAAGATTAACCAAAGATCAAGAAAAAAGATCTTCTTCCTTTCCCCTCCCACTACTGAGCTTAGAAAAATATCCCAAAAAGAAAAAAAAAATTACACTGGCAGCTTCTAAGACAGCTTAATAAACCTTGGGGAAGGCCTTAGTGTTGAATTTGCCTTCTTGGATGTATCTAAAGCATTGCTACTAAAGCGATACAATAAAGTTTATGAACTTGTCTTTACTGCTGCATAATTTATCTTTGAGAAATTATACTATAGCGAACAGCTGCTCTCTATTAATCTCTTCGGGGCTTCAGTGGACTGCAGTTTTTATCACAGAAAGTAAATTGTATCAAGACTGAACTCCAAACTGAAACAGGTCATATTTTTTTATTAATGAAAAATACTTAATGTAAAAGTTAAGCAGTACCATACTCAAGTGTTTTCTTATCCTCTATGTCAACTCCCACCTAAAGTGTTGTTGAGGTACTTTACACTGAAAATCAAATGAAA
>VZTO01007661.1:7839-43006 GCA_013400615.1 Syrrhaptes paradoxus
GACCTCAAAAGATCATCTGGTCCATTTCCAGAGTAGTCAATATTAAAAGACTGTTTAATAAATCAAAAGAAGAGATGCTGAATGATCAAGATGCATTTAAGATACTGAACAAACTGCCCTTGGAGCAAACTGCTCAGTAACATATTCCTGTCTACATCTTTATCCATTAAATCAGAAGTGAATGCCCTCTCCAAAGATCGACTTCAGTCAGACTAGCCTCAGTGGAAAGGGGAAATTATTGAAATCTGATCCATGTTGTGACACGCAGAAAGATGAGAAGATTTTAAGAGTTCCTTCTTGCCTTAAGGTGCTGCGATATTAAGAGCCAGTGATCCATATGAGAGGCAGCTAGTGAGTGATGAAAAAGATGCAGCATTGCAGTTCCCCTCCTCTTCAGTGCTCACCCTGCTGTGAACAAAGAGCTGAGAAGGGTTCAGATCCCTGTCTCCTCTCAGTACTGCTTTCATCTACTGTTTTTTACAAGACAGGTGGACCTGGCCTCAGCCCATGAAGGGCTGTGATCATGCTTTACCAGCTCCTGAATTTGGAGCTGCTGAACTTTGGAGCACATTAATGTGGTTAGCAGTCCTCAGTCAGGTGTGTGAGTCATGAGTGATGGACTGCCTGGGTGTTTTTAATTAGCGGCAAGGCTGGATTGAAGAAAAGGGCTGTAGCTGCTGGGCCTAAGTCCAGTTGGGTGGTAAGCTAGGAATGCACTAGCAGACAAAGTGTTGTGCCACACTTCTAGCTCCTCACATATGCTTTCCACTTGGTCCATTTGGAGGTGTGAGGCAGATTGATGTGGTCACCTCACTGCTCCTGGCAAGCGTGCTGGTGTTGGCTCAGTGGGCTGAGACATTCAGAAAGGCTATCAGAACAATACTGGCTTTCTTCTGTTTTACAGACTTGGGCTCTGGGCAGTGTCAGCTGCTCTCAATCATGGCTTGGTCTAATGCATTGCTACCTGAAAACTGAAGAGGTGGAGGATTTCTTGAACATTGCAATAAGCGTCCCTTTGAAGGGAAGACTGGAGACCAGCCAGACCTGAAAGCTAATTCATATGTGTTGTATGAAACACTAAGTTTGGGCTTTCTGGCAGGGTAAGCAGTACTGCTAAGTTTCAAGAAGGAAAAGTGGAATATATAACCCCAAGGGTCCTTTTCTGCTCTAGAGGGAATGTTCTGAGGCAAACAGAGCTAAAGCAAGAATGCAGCGCTACTTTGGGCTACTCCCAGAAGCAATCCAAAGAATTTGCAAGAAGAACCTATCCAAATCCTGGTACTAGACCCTGGTTAAAGTGATGAAGAGGTGTGACTGGTGTATGTCATTATTTAACCCCAGCTGGTACTAAGCAGCACACAGCCACTCACTTACTCCTCCCTCGCAATGGTATGGGGTAAAGAGTTAAAGAAGTAAAGGGAAAAGAGACTCTTGGGTTGATATAAGAACAATTTAATAGCTAAACTGCAATAAAACTGAAAGCAATAATGATAATAATGATAACAGTAATAATAATATACAAATATACAAATGAGTAATACACAGCACAACTGCTCACCACCTGATGACCAAGGCTCAGCCTGTTCCCAGCTAATGATCCCAGAGCAGGGAGAGTCCTGAAACCACAATTCCGGAAAAGAGACAAAAGCCCGAGAGTCTGAGAGACTGAGAGCCAACCAGGAGAGTGAGAGAGCAAGAACAAGAGCAAACTTCTGGACAGATCTTCATGTATATACTGGGCATGATGTGCATGATATGGAATATGCCATTGGCCAATTTGAGTCTCAGTCCTAAACCCAAGGCCAAATCCCAGGCTAGTAATTGTGCTTCCCCCCAGCTTCTCCTGCACCTGCAGACACTTGCACAGCAGAGAAGCTGAAAAGTCCTTGACTGCCCTGGGAGCAACTATAATCATCAGTATGTTATCAGCTGCCTTCCTGGCACAAATCCAAAACATAGCCTCTCACTAGCTACCATGAAAAAAGTTAACTCTGTCCCAGCCAAAACCAGGACAGCATGTCATGGATTTGGGATGTCAGTGGTGACAAGCAGATGTGTTAATAGCCCTATTGAAGATGACTTCTCAGTGAGATAAATTGCTAAACTCAACCAAATTCTGCTTTCAGGATCATATCAGCAGGTCACAGGAATTGATGCCTGGATGTGTAGGCATAGCTTTGTGTTTTGATCATGAGCCTTTGTTGGTAGATGAGGTGGNCAGCTTTGTGTTTTGATCATGAGCTTTAGGGGAAATCACCTAGCCTTTGTTGGTAGATGAGGTGGTACTAAAGGGCTCATGTGAGCAGGGGACATTGGCATTGCTCAAAGGAACTTGCATATCATGTTCAGTATCTCAGCTGTTTAAGACAAACGGAGTACATGTGTGTGCTTATGAGCAAATGCATTTCTAGCACCTTTAGAGAAAGAATGATTAGCAGCATAACAAAAGTCATTAGACTTTTGAGCTTCACACTGACAGATGCCCAACAAACATAGTAATTCAGAGGAGAGGCTGCTTCCCCACCACACCAGAATGGGAAGTGGTCTGGGTAGGGGCACTCTCTTGAAGGAGGTGGGAAGGCGAATCGGTGCATGAAGGCAACAAGACTTCTTTCCTTCTCGCCTAAATCCCATGAGAAGTGCTAGCAACCCAGAGGGCTGGTACCATGGCAGGCTGGTAGAGGCAAAGAGGTGTGTTTGCCACACTCCTTGTGAGATAGGGTGAAGAGATGTGGAGAGAGTTTTGCAATCTGATTATGTGTTGTAATTTTAAACAGCTGTTATTATCAGGTGGAATATCGTGAAGGCACAAAAATCTGTTCTGATCTGCAAAACACAGTATTAAGAAAGTCATTCAGTAGCCCATTTGCATTATTAATTTTCATAACATTATTATTTCACGTCGAAATATTTTATGCACTTTTGATTACTTTGGTACTGTTGGACCTTATCTTCAAAATTTACAGTATTATTTCAGGTATATTCTTCATGTTAATGTATTTTCTCTCTGTGTCTATACTCAATCACATGGCACAGTACTCAGGAAGGATTATTTACATGTATTTTTAAATATACTCGTTCAAAACCACTAACACAATCAGATAATGTGAACGATGCATAGAAAGGATTTCCAATTCCTCAGCTCTTCCATGGTTTCTGCCCTTGATGTCCAGACATTTGGATAGTGGCTTCTCAGGGCATGGTTCCCTGGGGAGTGTCAGGGCAGCACCCAGCAGCCAGGGACCATACCACCCCCAGCCTGAACAGGGCAGCCAGGGGGCACTGGGGCGACCCCAGCCCTGGGCGTCAGGCATCTCTTTGGGTATGGGGATGGGCTGAAGCTGGGCTCATGGATGGAGGTCTGGGTCAGAATCAGGATCTGTGCCTCTGCAGCACCAAAGAATTGGCTTCAAAGTGGCTCCCATGGGACTGGGTGGGCCCTGGCCATGGCCCCCACCTTAACAAGGGGTGTCCCCACAGCTCACACAGCGCTGGGGTCAGAGGTGCTGGGCATGGGCACCCTGGCCATGGTGGGGGGGCTTGGGCAATGTCTGCTGGGTCCCAGGCTGTGTTGGGAGTTCCCATGGAGCTGTTTCAGGGTCTGTGTAGCTCCCTGGTTCGGGGTGATAGTTCCATCCCCAGTGGCTGGTGGACCTGGGCTGATGCTGCTGGGGAGTCATTATAGGGTCCAGGGCAGGCAGGGGGTTGAGGGGTTCAGGCCATCCCTGAAGAGCTCTGGGGGCATGGGGGAGTTGGGGTTGCCCCCAAGGGGCTTCAGGGTGGGGTGGAGGGGTTCAGGTGCCACTGAGGTCAGGCTCTGGGGCCAAGCCGGGGGTCTCAGAAGGCTTGGGGCTGCATTAAGAGTGGATGCTGTGGAGAGCCTTGAGGCGGGCCCACAGCTCTCAGCTGGGGAGGATCAGCAGGGGCCAGGCCCCACGGCGCTGAGCCGGCCTGAGCTGGCTGTGGGACAGGGGGGGCTCCCCGAGGTGGGGCAGGGAAGGGCCTCACCAGCCAGGGCCTGTCCCACTGCCCCAGCCAGTCAGCGGGCAGCCTGGGGAGCGGCAGTGGTGAGAGCAACCAGGGTCAGACACAGCCCAGTGATCGCCCCGCAGGTCCAAGGTCAAGCTGAGAAGTCAAGTCAGAAGGTCAGGGACAGGGTCCGCTCCGGATCAGCAGCTCATGGCCCAGCACATGGGCTGCCAGGCAGCGGGCGCTGCAGCACCGGCCAGGGCAAAGCTCTGGAGCCTCAGATTAAAAGCAGATCCCACAGTGCAGAGAGGAATGCTACTACCCTCTTCCCCTGTTTCCCTGCCTCCTTCCTTCTTCATCTGCGTTGCCATCATTTCACTTTGTATCTGCCACTGTTCAAAGCGTGGAACTCTCTTGTCCACGGCACCCTGGTGCTTGTTCGTGTCTAACACTGCTGCTTGCAGTAATGCTGTCAGTACACTGCAGCACCGGCTAATTCTCATAGTGGCTGGGTTTGATGAATTCGCTCTATAGAAAACATGACATCTTCACTGAGCCCATCAGTTCGCCAATGTCTGTTCAGAAGTTCTCAGCAAAGCACGATCTGACCTTGAATTTCACCCTGGCTTTCAGCACTGATCAAACAGACGGCTTGTCCTGCTGTTTCAACTGCACTGCGTTTTAGTGGTTTGCATTTTGTAGTTTTATGTAGCTGCAACCATTTTGGCTTTCTGCCACTTACTGCAAGTCTAGGCAGAGTGTGCCAACAATAACAATACACTTAACGATAGCAGATGTCTTTAATCCAAATATGTTTGCTAGTATCCAGTGTCAACAGCATAAACTAAGGAGTCTAATGCTAGATCACCCAAAAGTAACATTTTTAAATCTGTCTCTTATCCTTAATGTCCAGTTAAGGAACATGATTTTAAAAACAGGGTTAATCCTGTGTGTTTTTATTCTCTCACCGAACACTGATTTAAACCTGTTGTTCAAAATCCCAGCCATTCTTAGGCAAGTATTCAAAAAGTGCTCGTGTAAATACTGTACATGAGTTAAGTAGTTTGCCCATTAGACAACTAACATAAAACGCTTTAAAATGTAGTAAAGCATAGCTTGTATCTATCTAGATATTAAATACATACATACATGAATATATATATTCATATACATATATATATTCATGTATATTCTTAAACACACATATACCTAGCTTGTATGAAGTTAGTGTAAATCCTGACCTGGGTTACCTGCTGTATCCATATATTTTCAAAGCAATTCCCCTAGCGATGAGTATATGAAGTTTCTCTTTCTGTTCTACAGCAAGATAACAACTGTACTATTAATAATGGGATTATACTATATAATGTAACACTAATATTATAATCATATTATTGCATTGTGACTGCAGAGATCAATAAAAAGCAACAAATTTTGAATGAGCATGACTCTGAGATTACCTTCTCTAGCTGTATGTCAGCCAGCACTTCATGAGTAACAAAGTGAGCAGCAAACATCTCAAACCACAACTGCTTTATATCACTATACCTGATGTTGTCCTTTTGCTACAGAAAACTGTGAAATTGTCTGTTCCCTCGACTTTCCCATTTCCTACGATTCCCTTGAAATTCCTCTCTAGGTGGTGCCCATTCAGCCTTTGCCCACTACCGTGTTTACTAAGAGTTTCTAGGGTGCATGCATCTGGCAGGATGTGGCACTGAACTGGAACGCACCCTTCCTACTTTTGACACCATTTTATACTTCGCTGCCAGTTCTCAGGAACCTTTTTTGTGTTTGTGTTATTGGCCCAGCTATACTGCCATACAGCTTAGCCTTTGCCTGCATTGAGTGGTGATGTCTCCTTCCAGGTGTTTTGATTTCTTCACCACTTTACACAATACTTTTACTTCCTTGACTTCTCCAGAAGTCTTGAGTAACTTATTTTGTCTCTGTGAATTCTTGTTCTAATACTTGTCCAAATTCTCCATGGTTATTTAGGCCTCTCACAACTTCCTGCACAGTGCTGAGGATCAATTTGTGTTGTCCGCCCTCTCTGCTATCTTTGGCATTACTAGTTATTTATCTGGGATGCCTTCCCCATGTTCCCTTAGCTACCTGCTTTGCAGAGATATACTTTTGCTAATCCGGATAATATCTGGATTGATTTGCACCTAGTTGTTTTTTTTTTTGTCATTTTGCCATAGCTTTCCCCACAACTAATTCAGCTAGTGTATTTGTAGAATTTTGGGAAAATGGTTCAACAAAGGCCTGTAGCAATCTTTTCCTTTTTACAGCTCAGTATTTAAACACTCCTTAAGCTCCCAGATGTTTTCCAACTTTTGTCTGTTCAGTAACAGAGAAAAGAAGTTTTGAAATAATGGAAAATGCCATTAACAGGTTAAATTTCAACTTTGCCTTGAACTTCTTAAATGACTGATTAACTTATTTCCTGACAGTTTATAGAAGAAATGAGGGTTGTAAACAGGACTGCTTACTTCTTTCTTATCACTTAAGTATCTGTTTAATTTATTCATCACTCACACACTAACTGCCTAGAAACAACGCAGGGTAAAGTGCTTATAACCATCAATTCCACGAAGTCATGCACTAGAGGAGAATCAGGATAAAGTCCCAGAAACCACTAAGTCCTCCTTAAGCCCTAAAATTGTAGTATGCAGATCAAGTGGTACCTACTGGCACTTTCCACTGAAGTAAGTGGCTTTCGGTGTCCCACAAGCATGTCACCCGTGAGTGAATGTGTACTGGATGGGACCTTTGTATACCATCATCTAAGAGTGTGAAAGGGAAATTACTTTGGAGTTTGTATTTTGGTTTATCTAGAAACAGAAATGTGAAGCCCCTTCCTAGCATGACACAGATTTTCAAGAACAAAGTCTTACTGAGAAAGCACCACTGCCTTTGGCCCATGTCACTAGGAAGCAAGCAGGCAGCCCTGTCCTGCTGAGCCTCACGGGCCATGTTGATAAGGGACACTGCTATGCATAGCACAAGGCAGAGCAGGGAGGGATGGGGCAGTGTTTGCAACTGGTCACCTTTGCTTTCCCAGCCCAAAAGAGCAGCTTCTCAGTGCTTTTCTGGATGAGTGAGAACAACACTCAGGGAAAGTTCAGAACAAGGCCTGAATTTAGTATCAGATGTAAAACATATCTTTGGGCTTCTCTGAGCACTCAGCCAACATCACTGTCACTGGGCTGGTTTAAAAAAAACAAGGGATCTAGTGGCATCTCTTCTCAGCCTCCTCTGTGAACTAACACAGCCTTTGGCAAACAAATGAAAAAAAAAAAAACAAACAAACCCCACCATTTTGTGTGGCAGAGGTAGAACAAAAATAATTATCTCTCAGCTCTGCTTCAAAGATGGACCAGTTTCTGTATTCTGCTCTATATCCTTTCAAATTTAGGGAAAAGATATATGAAGGATTACATGAAGGTTGACCCTTGGCATAAGAAAAATGTGTTACTGCATTATTTGACAGCAACGAAAAATTGCTTCCTGTCTGTGTAATATTGTCCTCATCATTTAAACAACCTGCTACATCATAGTGTTGCTCTGGAGCAAAACCACTTTCCATGTTTTGCTGTGTTAATAAGATTTCTATTTGTCCTTGATGCATGGGATATGAGCCTAATAATCACTCCGAAAATAAATTCCTTCTTGTAGTGTTATTCTCTGATCTGTATAGTCATACTTTTGTGTTCTGCTTTTTAGCACTGAGTCAAAAGCTGGTTAAAGTGGTAGTATCAGGTGATGGTTCAACAGGACAGTCTCAGTAAAACTCTTGCTCTTTACATGGAATGTCAATCATGTTTTAGAATCCTTGATTACCCCTCCTTGAGGTCTGAAAAGTCTATAGAAAAACTCGTATGCTGAACTTTGATGTGGTGTTTAGCACAGCTGTAACAGAGAGAAGCAACACTAGAAGCACCCAAAGGGAAAAAAAATAGACTATTCTCATTGTCAAAAGTCATGGTGTATGCTCAACATCCAGGGTGATCTCATGTCAATTAAAGGCATACAGTCACACCTGAGAGAAGACATGCATGCTCCTTCTTCAGAGAGGAGGCCAAAAGGAGCAGAGAACGAGGAGAGACATGAATAAAGCTGGAAGCTGGCATCTTAAAAGAGTGAAGATCACACATGTCTGCAAAACCGTGCATAGGTCCCACACCAGGAATGACAGTATGTTCAGGAACTGGAAGTAGAATAGCTGTTTCCGTGTGGTGCTCTGCTAAGTGTTAGTGCCTACTACTTTAGAGATGACGTTTCATTAAATCAGTGATATTCTTTGTGGATTTATCATGGCATGAGGTTGCAGGAGCTCAGTCAGTGGTGGGACAGATGTTTCTGGGCTGTGTTTGTCGTGCAGAGAGATTTACCATACGAAAAAGTAGATTTTCTCTGCTAATGAGAGAAGTCTCAATGGGGGCTACACAAGGTTCATTCTGTCAACTACTGCAGCTGCATCACTTGCTGTTTCTGTTGTTGCTCTAGATTTGCTATTCTACAAATACATCCACAGCCACTGCCTCCAAGACGCTACTGTTTTAAAGCTGCTTGCAGAGTGGCTAGTTATGGCTGAATAAATTTCACAGCCTTTTAAAAATTTGTTTTTCAATTGTTGTGTTATCCTTCTAAAATGTTATGGTAATCTGTTAAATAGTGCTGTACGGTCTGGACTCTGAACTTATTTTGCTAGATGCAATGGTTGTAAGTTTCCAATTAACTAA
The DNA here is from genome assembly GCA_013400615.1 of Syrrhaptes paradoxus. Taxonomy (NCBI): domain Eukaryota; kingdom Metazoa; phylum Chordata; class Aves; order Pterocliformes; family Pteroclidae; genus Syrrhaptes; species Syrrhaptes paradoxus. Next base: position 16,557 of record VZTO01007661.1, read on the forward strand.
AAATTAAGCATTAACAGGAATACCTAAATTGAAAAAAATATGAAAACATTTTAATTCATTTTTACAATTAGAAATTAGTAAGAGACTACGAGTAATTAGCTCCCATAAAGTTGTACCCTGACTTTCTTTCTAAACAATTGTAATGCCTAAGGCCTTTCTTAAATCATTCAAGCATGACAATTTTTCCACCACATTAACTTTCTGTAGCAAGTGTTACTGAACTTGTTCAAGTATAATTTGCTTATGTTATGCCTTTTTGCTTACTCACATGACTAAAGTACTTTTCTCTCCCTGCAGTGGCATTACTAAGTCCCTGACTTACAGAGAAACATGCTAGGAATACAGATTATAGCTTTCATATTTTGTTTCTGTGGCCTGGGAGCTGCTATTGCTGCTACTGCGTCGAATGAGTGGAAAGTCACCAGTCGAGCATCATCTGTTATCACCGCAACCTGGGTTTTCCAGGGTCTTTGGATGAACTGTGCTGGCAATGCACTGGGTGCTTTTCACTGCAGACCTCACCTTACTATCTTCAAAGTCGAAGGTAAGTAAGTGTGATTGAACTGGAACATATGGAGAGCTATGTGTATCGCAAGATATGAGCCTGAGAAGAAAAATATTATTTTGCCTTGTGCAAGACATTATGATTAAAGCAATGTGATGAATGTAAGTAAAGGAATTTGTAGGCAGAATATCAGAAACAACTTTGTAGGAATGATATGTATTCCAAGAAAGACAGTAAGCTGTACTCTCTGGTTGGTGATACATGATAAGTATACTGGACAAAGTTCCAATAAATACACTATCAGCAACAACCACTGTTAACACAGAGATGGACTAAATTGTCTTCCAGATCTAATTTGCATGCAAGAATAAGCATCCTGCTTCCTGGATGGGAAGAAGAGGAAAAATAGCAAGGTCTGTGACAGCTATTGGTGCTCCTTTTAGTATCTAAGGAAATTAGATAGCAAAGGACTGCCCACAAATACTATGCAAATACTCACATACTGGAAATGAAGTGTGCATGTACATACTTGCTGTATCACAGGCTAATATTTCAACTTTAAAGACCAAAGGCGTGCTGTTTCTGAATGTCAATTTTAATGGAAAATGCTGGCTTTGGAAGCCATCTATCAGAGCGTAAGAACAAATGGGGTCTTCTTGCCTTATATCAGAAATGGGTTTTCTCAGAGACAGGGACTAACTAAAAGTCTGCTATGCAACGTCTTTTCTGTTTTGCTCTGTGTATAAAGTAGTAAATGAAGAGGTTTGTTTCCTATTTGTTGTTAAGCCTTGGGACAGCAGGCAAGATAGTGCTTCCAGTGAAACTGTGTGTAAGTGCTCACAAAGGCAAGGGCAGAGGGACTGCTCTCTCCTGGGTGTGGGCAGCGCAGGAGCAAGATGGAGTCAGAAAACTAGAGTAGGAAAAAATGGATTAAGACACTGGTATTTTAGGGAACCAGTCTTACAAAGCTTTTATGAGACCAGAAAGAAGCACAGTTCTAAGATAGTAACATCCAGTGGCTGAATGAGATACAAAATGTGTTGTCGCATGGTTGTTACCGTATTGCATAAACAGGGTCATAGACACACACACCTTGCACACAGATGGAAACACAGAAACGAGGGGATGTTACAGATCATACCTCTTCTTGCCTCTCCTGCCCCTGCCACATCAGACTGTGTGCTGGGACATACAGATCCGCTCTTACATGTACAGAGGATTTTGAGATAAAACTCGACATCATTTTTGTACACATTATATCATGTCCTGCTCCAAACCATCACAAATTGCATGTGAGGGTTGTGAATGGATGAGAATTGTTTTACTTCTTTTAAAGATTGCTGTTCATCAAAAATTACTTAAAAGGCATAGAAACTCACATATGCACTTTAAAAGTGAATATTATATCTTTGCAAATAGCTATTTATGCATTATGTCTGACGAGATTTAAAGACAAAAATCAACAACTTTTCTTCTCAGGCACACATGACTTTGCCACTTTGCATTATTACTACGTACTTCAGTAACTGAAAACTACCATTATTGCTATTATTAGTAGTACAAAAGCTGCCTTCAGAATAATCAGCTGTAATCCATTTGCCACTTTGCATTATTACTATTAATTTGATCACTGACAGACTGAAGCTTGAATAAACATAGTACACATCACTATGTGTGCATCCTTTAAATATATACTTAAGTGTGTGAGTAAGATTTTGCTTATTTGCTGTTTAGAGTAACATAGAGAAGAAATTCACAACAAATTAAAGTAGCACGCTCTTGTTAAGGTAAGAGAGTAACAAGCTGCTGTACTGACATTTAGGAAGTCTAATTTTAACCTGCCAGTGCAGGCAACAGCGAAGGTTAATGTTACATGTAGCATAAACACTACTGGGAAAGAGTGAGGTATTTTGTTTGGAAAACTTCCTAAACATAAATTCCTGGTAATCCAAGGAAAACATGAGTTCAAAAGGGAGAGAGCTTTGCACTCTCACTCTGTCGTACATTGTAAAACAATAAAACACTCAGGTTAAAGGAGTAATGAACTCTAATTTCTGCCCTCAGAGCTTCAATGCATCATCACTATCGGCATGCTGATGTCAGGGTGGGCTGGCAATATAACTTTTTCTTTTGCACATTTAGGATTTTATGGAATCTCTTTGCAATTTGTCCTGTAACCAAAGATAACTCTGTTGCACAAGCTCCTCACTCCTTTCCTACCCATCCATCTTCAGGTTACCTCACAGAAAGTATTAGCAGTAATTAACATAAATCACTTCTACACCAAACAAGATTCATTTGGTTATTAAAGTTTTGATTGCACTTTGGGGAGAATTTTGCAGGAGAGGCTACTACATAACCTTTATGAAGTTTTAAGATTTTTTTTCCTATTTGAAATCACAGTAAACAAAAAACAGACAGTAAACAAAAAACAGGTCTGTCTTTGTGCAGGATTACTTTGACGTCATAGGCAGTGTGTAGGTATACACCAGAACTAACTGTCAGCTAAAGGACTAGTTGTGCTGATAGGAGCACAGCCAAGGCAACAAGAGCTCAGCTTCTGCAACCTAGCCCACCTACAGATCTTGAGGGTTTCATGTTTCTGGAAGTCTGGGTTAGCCTGACCTCACTGCTAACAGCATCCAAGCTAGCCGGGCTGTTGCCAAAGGTGCATGAACATTCCCATGTACAGCCACAGTGTAATCCGCTGCAGTGACTGAAACATTCCAATGAAAGATCCTGGAGGAGTATGATGTATTTACTGTAGCACAAATAGTAATAGTTGTGTAGCTACAGCCATTTAAAGCAATGTTTGTGGGAAGAAACAAGATCTTTTATTAAATCGGATGCTCTGGGAGAAGTATGCAACAAAGTCATTCATCAGAGCTGACTCAAACACAGCAAGCTTCAAGCTAAATATTATCTGTGAACATTGTCTCTTCAGTTAACTTGATTATGATTATCAGTACACCAGATACACTCATGGAAATTATATGACCCAAGCCAAGGTGCCACTACACACAGACATAAACTCACACAGTCAATAAATGCCAGAAGCTAAAACAAGCAGAGAGACGATATTGTTTAACAAAGCCACTAAACTGCTGATTAATCTCAGTCCTTATCAGTAAGAAAGACCCACAAAGACCCTTCAAAGGGTGAACCTGAGAAATAAAGCTCCTCACTCCACTGGAGTCAGAGCTGTTGTGGACTCCTGAAAGATACTGACTTTTTATGGTAGAGTTTCTACCCACCCTGACTCCTGCTAACTCCTCAGTGCTCCACAGGCAGTAGCTACCTCTCTTCTCATTCCTCTCATGTTTGTCATCCTGAATTCTTACAGACCCAGATTTGACAAGAACTAGCTTTTAGCTGTCTAACACTGCTTAGACACTTCAAGTATTTTGCTTTTGCTGATGCTACAGAGAGCCATTTAATTCACAGAAAATGCAGAAATGTAGCTAGCAACCTGAATTGTGCCCACATCCCTTTCCTATGACACCTCCCTAGTCTGTCAAGTTCTCTTCAAATACTTGTTTCACCATTTGGCATGCCTAGCCTACAGTGCTGTTTTGTGACTCCTCTGCACTCTCTGGTTTTCCTTGCCGTGCATTCAGGGAGGTGTACCAGAAAGTAGAAAAATTGTGCTTCCTTGAACCTTTGCATGTTGGAGCCTCAGATCTTCTTCTGGCGTCCTTTAGTCTTGCCTGTGCCTGTTGTGATGGAGTCAGGTAGGGCAAGCAGTGCTATCCTGATGGCAGCCAATATGGAAAGGGCAGTGCCCAGGTGTTCTGGGTCACACTGGCAGAGAGATTCAGAGCTGATGTTCCATGAAGCTCCCGCTGTAAGGAATCCAGGGGGTGAAAGGAAGCTGAAATGCGGCAACTACCGTTGCAGCACCTGTACCCAGAACAGGCTGGCGTATTCAAACACCATTGGAGTTTGTCTGAGTGTGGAGAGCAACTCCAGCCATATTAACACCAGCAACTTTCCCAGAGGGCTCAACCTAGAGCAGGAAAGGACTCACATGAGAGTCTCCATTGCTAGACAGAAACTTATTGCCAGGGAAACCACACTAGCTATTTGATTACTGCCAGTCGACCGCCAGCCAGCCAGATATCCATGTGGCAGCCAAGGCCAGGCTTCTCCCCAGCCTATGAGGAGGGAGCGTAGTGACAAATCCCCCAGCAGCCAGCTCCACTGCGTGTACTCTTCACAAGTGAGATTACACGGGGTACAGGCTGAGCGAGCGCTGGGGACAGGGACACTGGTGCCCTGCTGCCCGCTGCCTGCCAGATCCTCGCTGCCTGCCAGAACCCCATGCCCTGCCCACACGCTGCCTGCGCCCTGCCCGCTGCCCCTTCGCTGCCCGCTGCCGCCTGCTCCCCTCGGGACCGGGCGCTCCTCTCTCCATGGTGCTGCAGGCGCGGCCCCGGGGAAGCGCCGGCCGTGCCCGGGGACGGGGGTCGCACCGGCCGGGTGGGAGCCTCCTGTCGTCCTGGGAATACAGCTTCCCTCGGGTGAGTGGCCACAGGAGAGGAGCGGTTGAAGTGCACCCGGAGCCATGGCAGTGCAGCAGCAGAGTGTGCTTTTGGGAGGTCAAAAGGGGGGGAAAAGGCTGTCGGTCAGGAGTGAATGGCCGCAGCCATCGGCAGGAAGGGAGAAATCTATGGGGGAGGTTTTCTTCAGGCTGATGGACAGCCACAGAGGACCATGCTTAAAGACAGTCCGGGTAGTCAAAGGGACAGAGTCACTGTTTTGTGACTCCTCTGCACTCTCTGGTTTTCCTTGCCACGCATTCAGGGAGGTGTACCTGGGGGGTAGATATTGACGTTGCAGGATAACTGCATTGAAGAACTTCTCTGCAGCAAGCAAAGCCTTCTAGGAAAAATGCTAACTGAAGGGAGGTGAGGCTGATTTGTGTTCGATAGACTGAGCCAGCCCTCCTTTAAGATTTTCCTCCTAATGAGTAGAATATCCATTTGCTGATTTAGAAAAACAAAGTCAAAGCAGTTACATCAATATAAAAAGAAACATACACTAGGATCGGTAGTGCAAAATTGGGAATGGTGACCATGAGACACAGCCAGAATTTCTCTCAGAGTTTTGTGGCTTAATTCCAAAGTACTCTCCATTTCTCAGTAGGCAGAAGGGTCACTGTGGTGGTTTGGGCTGGGATAGAGTTAATTTTTTTCATCATAGCTGGTATGGGGCTATGTTTTGGATCTGCACTGAAAACGGTGTTGATAACGCAGGAATGTTTTAGCTATTGCTGAGCAGTGCTTAGACAGAGCCAAGGCCTTTTCTGCTTCTCACACCACCCCACCAGCAAGTAGGCTGGGGGTACACAAGAAGTTTGGGGAGACACAGCTGGGACAGCCAACCCCAACTGACCAAAGGCACATCCCATACCATATGATATCATGTTCAGCATATAAAGCTGGGGGAACAAGGAACAGGGGGAAATGTTTGAAGTTAAGGCATTTGTCTTCCCAAGTAACTGTCACACATGATGGAGCCCTGCTTTCCTGGAGATGGCTCTAAACACCTGCCTGCCCATGGGAAGTAGTGCTTTGCTTTTCTTGGGTGCATGGTTTTTGTTTTACTTGTTAAATTGTCTTTATCTCAACCCACGAGTTTTCTCACTTTTACTCTTCTGATTCACCCAGGGGTGAGCAAGTGGCTGTGTGGAGCTTACTGCTGGCTGGGGTTAAACCACAACAGTCACTGTTTGGACTGATTGAAATGCTGATTCCAGAATGGGGACTTTAGTGTACACAGAGAAATAGGGTGTTAAATCTTGTCAACACAAGATTCTCCACTCTCACATTTTGTCTCTCCATTGTAGCAAACATCTTTCCAAGCTCACATCCTCAGTTCTGACATTAGAAGACTAGGTCTTCTCTCTGCTCAAACAAGATAGCCTGAAATGCATGTTTGCTCCCTGGAGGATGCTGGTAATGTACTAGAAGTCCTGAGACATCAGGACAATATGCAGCAACTGGTTTTGGAATCTGTTATATATTGGATATTACTGCCCACCTTCTCCTCTCCCCTGGCCCCAAAAGTGAAAGAAGAAAGTAAATTAAACAGTTCAGCCTAGGTAGGAGTTACTCTGAGGGATAATGGGTCTTATCAAGGTGGTTTCAAGTAAGGGAAGGGATTGAATCATATTGCAGCACAGCCATTCACAAAGGATTATCCTTATTTCTGACAGCAGTCCCTGGCAGAACAGATATCAACTGAAGGAGCGGGCCAACTCCCAAGTATCCAAGAGATTTTCCCCCAGAAAACTCAAGCAGCAGCTTTGCAATAGATCCAGAGCAAAACCCAGGGCTTCTGTAGAGGTGTTAAATTCCAGAGGAAACATCCAGAGCCCAGGAGCCCCCAAGAGGCAGGACAACTCTGTGAAGCCTGGATTTTTATATCTCAGAGCTGAAACATAGGTTAGAGATTTTGATGTGTTTCACAAGGAATCCTGCTGCCAAATTTTATTTTCTCTTTGAGCTCTTTGTTTCCAAGATTTTAATCTGTAAACTCTGAAAATCCATTTATCTAAACCACAATAGAACACTATTTACTGCTGTTTACTGTGAAGACTGTCTGTCTCTGGCCAATTACTTGAACCAGAATAGTTCAGAGCTATGGAACAGACTGGAAAGAGGTAGGCCTACCAGGGGATCTGCAGCCAGACAGATGATACACAAAGGGAATCCAAGAACTGCAGGACTAGACTGCACGGGGCCAGCTGGAAAACACTGAGGGTGGAGGCTTCCACAGCCAGCTGCCAGTTTGGGAGGAGAAGCTAACAGCAGGTTAGAAGTGACAGGCTCTTACACTGCTTTAAAATCTGCAGGATTCCTGGAAAACACAAGGCACTGCGGACCAGCCCTCCTTTTTAGACTTTGCCTACACTTGGCAATTTGACAGCATCTCTGCAATCCTCTTTTTGTGCCAAAAGCCTTCTGTCTTCTCACCTCTGTACAAGGGCAGAGGTTACAGTGCTGATATCTTTTTCACTTTTGTCAAGACCCGGATGAGAGTAATGCTGCTTGTGCTTCTCTTCAGTCATCCTTACAGATTTTTGCCTGGTAGACAGTCCCTCAGAGGTGGTCTTCATTTGCAGAAAATCACTGAGGAAATCTGGAAGGTGCAAAGTGCTGTTATCTGCTAGTGTGGTTCCCATGCAGCTGGTGCAAGGATGGGAATGCAAAGCTTGTTACTGGGCCATTCATAACAAAGCTCTTTCATCTTCTAATACTCACGCCAGGATAGATTGTTATCTCTGCTTTGCTTTTGGCTTTCTTTGATTACTCCTACATAGCAGCAGAGAGTATACTGCAAAAATGAAAGGGACTCAGCAGTAATTGGTATGCAGCCAATGTCTTAAAATACCTCTGTTCAAACAGGTTTTGTGCCCTGCTCTGCCTTGCAAGCACTGAGGTGGATGAGGAGAATTTCCCTGTAGCGTGCTCGGAGGAGCCTAGGGCAAATGTATGTTTTCTAATTTTTTTACCAGTCATGCTACAACCAGAGCTTCATTCAAAGTTACAGAGATATAATCCATTTCATTTTTGAAAATCCCTGCAGCAGGAGGGGAGACGAGACCTGGAAAAAACAGTCGTGGTAGGTGGACAGGTGAGAGAAGGAGACTGAAGTACAAATCATTAAAGCTGATGATTTTGGAATTGACACTGCTGAGATTTAAGATTTGAAATCTTTAGCCTTTTAGCGTATATGACATTTCCAGGGTGCAGTGCAAGGGAGAGGAGAGAGGCTGAGCAGCAAACAACTTGGGAATGTGTGTGGGGAAATGAGTGTAGCCAATAGGCATGAGAAGGGAAATTGTTGAGAAAAAAAAATCTATGTACATAAAAACCTTTGCTGTGGCTACCACGTGGAGTTGGCTGGGCAAGTCTGAGTTAAATGCCAATTTGGTAAAGAAAACAAATCACTGCACAGACAATAGGGGTATTAAATCCCCGAATGCAGGTGTTACTCTATGTCTCATGATACTTACACATAGTTTTGCGATGTCAAGCAAGATGCCAGATGAGCAAAGCCATATTAGTGGAGCTTGCACATGAGATTCCTCTTCATATCCCACATGCATCAAGTCCTACAGAGTCCGATTATCCTTATATGCCTTCCCTGGAATGGGTGCCATGGGGGTCTCTGGGGATTTAGAGGCTGGCCTGTGTACCCTCTTGGGTGTTTCACTGATTCAAATGCAATCAAATGCTTGGAGCAGAGGTGTTACGAGGGGTGTTACTGAGGGCTTTAGATTCACACTTTTTCAGGATACTGACTCAATCCTGGTGCCAGTACTGTGGAGGACCTCTGGCTGTGCTCAGCAGATGTCTGCAATCCACTCAATCTTCTCTCTACGACATTGAAGTCCAGGGCTCCTGCATGGCTTTGCTCTCCAGGGATGCCTTTCCTGACACAAGGAGAGAGCACATCAGCTCAGGTGGCCGTGACTTTGCTATGTGCAAGGGCACTTTCTTTTCCCACTCCATGGCTCTCAGTCCATGGCCTCATTTGCCCAGCACAGCCATGCAGCAGCTCATGAACCTGCTGACCAAATGATCGTCTCATGGGAGTGAGCAGACAGGAATGCAGGAGGTGAGGCAGAGGCCTGGAAGTTGGGCAGCTGAGAAAGGTCCCAAGCTGAAGGAATGAGATAAACAGGCCTGGCAGTGTGGTACCTGGCAAGGAAAGGGGCACTTCTGATGACATTTCACCATTGAAGTGAAGAAGCAGCATCTCCCTTTTGATGGTATTCAGGATCTAATAATGGTTTAGTGTCATTAAAATCTTCCTGGATTTTACTACTGTTCTTCTTTAAAACACACATATATTCAAAACAAAATTCAACTTACAAAGCCAAACATTCAAACTTTCATTAGTTTCACTATTAGTTAATAATAAGCCAGCAAAGTCTTTCTGTTCCAGGGGATTCTTTCCGTTGGAGACAAATGAACCAAAAGGCAAGAAAGGAGGGTCAAAGGAAACAAAACAAGAAATGTCAAAAAGAGTCACTTGATGAGGTGGCAATCAACAACACTGAGCAGACATCTACCCAGAATCTGGTAGTGTAGACCCTACAAACTGGAATTTAGATAGCTGAGGTCACTCAAGAACAAGAATGATGGCTAAACAGGGTGGACGCATAGAACGAGATGGCCATACGTCTACTTCATGCCAGGGAGAGGACTGACAGGGGATGAGTGAATGTGCTGGCCGGGAGAGACAGCTGGAAAGCCAGATTCTTGTTCTGCCCCTACAGTGACCTTTTATGAATGCTGGGAGACACTGTTGGCTGCCCAAATACTAAAAAAAAAATCTAAAACTTAAACATTTATGGTCTTAATTCAGCAAAGCACGCATTAAAACTCAGGCACATGCAAAGTCTCCTGAGAATATTTTGTTCACATCTCTCCTTAAATACCTCGTACTGGTCACCCAGACATTTGCCCTTTAAATTTCTAAAAAAGGATCTGAAACTGTTAAGAAAGCTCAGAAGACACTGAAGACTTCTAAAGACCATGCTCAACAGTCTACTGATGTGATCTTTTTAAAGTTATGTTTCTCTTTTACTGTGTTAACTTTTCTAAAGAAAACGTGTGTTAGTCTGGAGGTAATTAACCAGAGCTGAGATTTAAGTTGTACTATTGAACCATTTTCCATAAATCAAGACTTCCATGTGGTAGATTTTAATACTTTACACCATCAACTGGATACATCATTGATCTTATTTTATAAAGTTATTTTAGGTTAGACTCCAAAATTTCCCTTCTAGGCCCCCATTTTCCCAAAAGTTAATTACACAGACTCTCCTAGTTTTTGAAAGAGTACAATTACAAAATCTGACAGTCAAAATGAGAAGCAAAACTGAATACTTGAAGATTCTCACAGATTTGCTTTCATAATAATACATATTGGTTTTCTAACAGATCCACTCTATCATTTTTTTCCCTGCTATTATTTTTGTATCCAGCTAAGATGAGAGACTACTCTCCTGCAGATACCAGTCAGACACAAAGACGTGTTTCAAGCTTATATTCTCTTACACAGTGAATCTGTTTGGGGTAATGCATGCTGATTCATATTTCCAAAGGAAATGAGAGCTCAGAAGTTCTAAATTTCCACTGCAGATGGAAATCTGCCAAAATCTTCTGTTATTTGAAGACTGCCTTTTCCTTCTTCACAAATTAATTTCTAAACAATAACACAGAATGTCACATAAAAGCCTTTCCATTGATATTTCATCCTGTAAGCAGCAAAAGCAGAAACCAAACCCCAGCCACCAAGAAACAGTGAAAAGTGACTCACTAGCCCTATCTCAGTAGTGTTTAATTGGGTGGCCAGGAGAACAGGACTCTCCAGAGACACAGACAGCTTCTCCACCACAAGCCCACCACGAGCCCACGCTGCTGCCCCAGGCTACTATCCCATCCCAAGCAAGCATCACACCACATACTGGGCCGTGAGTCAGCCACCTTTTGTTAATAACAGTAGTTATCTCACAAAGTGGGGAAAAGAGGTAATTTAATTAACTAAATAATCATTAATAGCATCTGGCTTCTCCATATCATATTTTAATGGGAATGTTCCAGGTTACAAAACAGATGGTACCATTATATCCTAGAAAAAAGAGTGCAATAGGCAATCTTACTTTAATTTACGCTGCCTTTCAAAATCTTCATGCCGCAAGTAGTTTTGCTTTACTCAGTGGCTATTACAAAACCTCCGATATCATGATTATTTCATATTCTGTCTAGAAACTCAGTGGTTTGCATTTAGTCTTCACAAAAATTCAACATTTTCAAGTGTCAGTAACTCTCATGCTACTGCGTACAGCAAGGCTCAGATCCCCTTCAAGCAGATTTATTTGCCTGACTTGGTGGATGGCTTTTGACCCTCCCGAGTGCACCCCTGTTCAGATTGAAGCTCCCTTCAAAGGCATCCTTTCAATGTAAAAGATAAAGGTTCTTTTGCTTTCCTGGGTCTCATCTTGCTAGGCTACAAAATCTCCGCACCAGCTGTATCAGTGGGGTGGGATTTGCTGAAATCCCAAGGTGATGTGACATGACCAGAAAGCCCTACCAGCTCAGAAGTCACCCAGTGTCCTAGTCAGAGCCCTGGACCTTGACTTTTAAAACAAGGCCACCCACCACAGCCAGGGACAGGATATGAGTGGAAGGCAGAAAATTTGTTTTCCTCTGTGGCAGGGATTTGGTTCAATTCCTGCTGAGTCAGAAAGACTCGCTGCCATCCCAGACAGCAGACAGCAGCCAGGGCTTCTCGCCCCATGCTCCCAGAGGCTGAGCAAGCACCATGGGCTGGCACGGCTCACTAGGGAGGTCACTGCCCATGACACTGCAAACACTATCCAACAGCACAGCTCTCCTGAACATCTCTTGCCAACCCCATGGCCTCAATTTTTTTTTGCTTGTCTTCTTCAGGCTTCTTCTCCCAAGGGCATCTCCAGCTGAGACCACCACAGGGTTCCTCTTGTGTTTCTGGCCAATGTTGGAGTCTGACAGCACAGGCTGCACAGGGACCATCATGTTACTGCTGCCTCTATGTAGGTGTTTGAAATGGGAGGCGCAGGGCATCCGACAGAAGTACAAGGTGGGATAACCAAAGGCAAAGCAATAATCTACATCTGGAAACGTGTTCCTGAGGGAGCAGGTGGCCACACACAGTAGAGCCACCTTCCCCTAAAGGAAAAGAGGTGCAGCATGGCTGGAGATGGTGAGATAGGGTGCAAGGGTACAGGAGGGAGCACAGGCGTTGTGCTTCTCCAGCTCTGTGCATCTTGGCCAGTTTCCAGACTGTGGGACAGGGCTCACTCTCAGAGGGTCTAAGGCCAGTTGGATCTCTGTGGTTAGGTCATCCTGCACCACCATAGCTATACTTTGGCCTGAGCTTCACTGAGGGTTTAAACACCCCCAACCCACGTCTCAGACAACTTCTGAACAGCAAAGCTCCCCTGCCCTGGCTGGCGGTGGTAGTGGTCCCTCTCGAGGGGCTGTGTTTGGCATGGCGAGGGAGAGAGGTGGGAGGAGAGATGGGCAGCTGAAGCCACCAACACTCTCTGAAGGCAGCAGTTACTGTCTGCTGATGAACTCCTGCCCAGACGTGCAGCACAGGGGGCTGCAAGAGGGGTGGCTGCATGGGGTGACAAGTTATTCCATTCCCTTCCCTCAGCACGCATGGAGCAGAGCACTGTGTGTGTTACAGGAACCAGCATAAACATTTCCAGCCAAGGTACTTAATGCAAGTCTGTTTGCCAAGTGGCTTTGCTACCATTTTAGTTAACCTTAAGAGAAATGTTGCTGCTCAAAGGAGAAAACAAGTGCCGGTGTTTTCCCCCCTCACCCTTCCTGTCTGCAAATCCAAGCATCTCTGGTCTGCAGTTCCTTATAAACAAAAGAAGGAGCTTTTGTGGAGCTTGTTGATAAGAGATACTCCACACCACGCCCCATTCCACAGGTTTTTATTCTTATTATATTTGCAATAATATGCAAATATTTGTGCGCTTCCTACGGTCACTTGCTACTTGTGCTGCAGCGTGGCAGTTGCTCCAGTTGCTGCAGGGAACAGGGCAGACCTGGGGCAGAGTAAGCCACGACCAGTTATCTGGGCCAGCTGATAGGATCAGCAAGATCTGAGTGTGCAAGACTCAGACTTGCCGTGGTGGAAGGAGAGTCAGGGAGACAGGACCAGCTTTCTCTTGTGCTCTTCATTCCTGGGAACAATTTGCAAGGAGACAAAATGCCTACAGCCAAGAGAAGTGTGTCTGGTGTGCAACACCTGGGGCACGGGGCAGGCAGAGAGCTCCTGAGAAAACACATAGGCCACAGCCATCCAAAATACATCAGGCAGCTTGATGGAAGCAGATGACTAGGAAAGGAGAAAGTGAGCTGGCAAGGCGCAAGGCTGTGCCTTGTCCTGGTGGTGACAATTCGGCCACCGCTTTCAGTACAAGAGGGACCAGGCGAAGGCTAACTGCTCATCTGGGAGAAATTAGATCGTTTCCAATAAATTCTAGCATTTTATTCAAAAGAATGAGTGGGAACCCTTATTTAAGGAACCTGAGTGCTTTCAGACACCTGTTCTTTATAATTTTGCATCCTTAGATTGTTTCAAATAAAAATCTGTGACTAGCAACAGAGTTCCATGTTGTGCCCACTCGTTCATACAGCCTTGCAGCAACATGGTTATAGTTCATAAAGCTGGAGGGAAAGCACTGCTGAATGAGGGAGAGGAACTAGGAAGCAAAGAATTTTATTTTAGGTGTGCAAGATTCCTGAGTACCTCTCTAAAAGAAGAAGGAATGACGAGGAAAGGTTTGTTTCCAAACAAGACTAATTTCTGTTATGCATGAGTCATGCAAAGTGATTTTTAGAGCCAGAGATTTTTTTCACTGGCATTGCTCACTTTTCTCAGTAAGCAAAAGAAATAATATTACTTCAGGGTCTGAAGTTCACTGGGTTACATCTGCTTTCATTCAATTCTACCAAGAGCAATGTTTTCTAAATGGATTTGTTTCTTTTTTTTTGCTTTTCTCTCAACATCTTCGGAGTCTTGTTGTCTCCATCATGCCACTAGCAGAGACAGGATCATAAATTAGTTCCGTGCTATGTCTGACCCAGTACTGCCACTCAAGTAAAGTTAAGTTTTTATAATCTATAACCTCCTTTGCCTAGAAATATCTACCTTCTCCTTTCTAAATAACTTACTGAAAACTCAACATAAAAAAAAATGTCCACAAGCTTCTAGTCAGTTATTGGGTCTGTGTAGATGGACCAGCAGGGATCCATCCAGTATCCAGGATCCTCTCAGTTGAGATCAGGCAACGCATGACACATTGATTGTACTGTGTTGCAAATAAAAAGCAAAGCTTTGTTAAAAAATAAAAAAACCAACTTGTCTGTAAGATGTGAGATGGCTTCTGTTTGGCTCAAGCAAAGCCTCTGCTGCAGTACTGTGACCAGTTTTGGTACTACACTTGAAGCAAAATGCAGAGCACTTGGAAAGCACACAGATAAGAACAACTAGAATCCCTCAAGTTTATGAAACATGACCTATGAAGAAAGACTGGAAGAGCTTACACTGTTTAGTCTAAAGAAGAGATGACCAGCTGTAGGCACGAAAATAGCCTTCAAATACGTAAAAAGTGGCTCCAAACAGGAAGAGCATAATCAGTTCCCCATGTCCAGTGGCAACACCACAGGAAATAGTGAGCCTGGGTTACCGCAAAGACCAGTAGAAGTTTTAGCATTCTACCCTAAAAGCAACTGTCCTTTTTTTGTCTGTCTGTGGATGGCCTAACTCTAACCCTTAGGTTAATGTTGTTACTCTGTGGTTACCTGAATCAGCTCAGCATTATACCCCGTGGTCAGTTCTAGCTGTCAGAAGCAAAATATGTCTCCTGAGGTCCTTTTCTCTTCTCTCTCTGACTCACCCCGGCAGCCTGCCTAGGTAGAAAGCCGTAATATGGAAAACATAATCTATAAAGTATCCAAGGTCCACTTGTTAGTAGCCATTGGTCTACAAAGGTCTTTTAGGGGACTTTCAGTCTGCAAAGGTTAGTTGGTTTCAGATCCTCTTGTGCTTTCTTTTTATATACATTTCCCACCTTTTGTCTGAATTTGAAGTAGGCAGGTTGCCCAGGGAGGTTGTGGATGCCCCATCCCTGGAGGTGTTCAAGGCCAGGCTGGATGAGGCTTTGAGCAACCTGGGCTAGTGGAGGGTGTCCCTGCCCATGGCAGGGGGGTTGGAACTTGATGATCTTTAAGGTCCTTTCCAACCCAAACCATTCTATGATTCTATGATTTTGCTCTGTGCTCACAGGGCATGCAGCTCCACGTAACACATTTGATGCCCATGGTTTGGCCTAAACATTGCTGAGAGATCTACAGCCCTGAGCAAAGGCAGCACACACATTCATCCCGTTTCACTTCTCGCTGCTGTTTTCACTGCCAAACAATATTCTCCTACCGTATCTGAAACGGCCCTAAACAGAGGAGGTGGGGAAACAATACAGGTCAAAATGCTTGAAGTACTCAGGCTGTATGTATCTTCCTTGTATCAAACATAAACAGCATCTAGACTGGAATCTGAACAAAAGCCATCCAGTTGGTGGCCAGCCCAGGGAACAGTCAAGCGAGGCTGACAGGGAGAGATGATCCTTTGAATGAGCTTCATGTTTTCTGCAACATCTGAAATTGTAATCTTGTGTACAGAACAGAGTCACACATCCATAATCTTGAATGGTGGGGGTCCCAGAGTTCTCCTTTATTCCTACCCAAGAGATGTTGTCCTTCTTCATCAAGCACCTGAAGCTTGGCACAGATGAGATGCTAAAATTGCTGCACTGGATCTTAAGCATAGGTTTAGGATTTATCGCAGACTACTTTAGACATCTGTGGTGTAAAATGCTGTGTGGGAGATAGTCACACTGTGGTCCCCTTATAGACAACAAAGACAGGGGATCCTGTCCCCTTCTAGACTAGAATCCATACTATCCCTGGGAGACATCTACACCAAGTCAGAGGAGCAGCCTAGATGTGTCAATTGACAATAAAGCAGATGGATGATCAGTGAAGGTATAGACATACTGGGCAGGATTCGACTTAATCCCACCGTGAGTCAGCCAATACCTATGGGTGAATCCTACCCTACCTCAAATCATCTGGACGTAACTTATAGTCACAACTTTCAATCCAAACAGTGTGTGCACATAGAGAACAATTTCCTCCTTTCCTCCTGCAGCTAATTTTCCCATACTTCACATCTCTCCCTTCTCCCAGTCTGTGCCTGGAAGGAGCAACATCTTCACTGAAAGCTGCTGCACTGCAATCCCTAAAATACCACCCCAGGCTGAGGACCCGCTCTCCATCCCACATTATTAAGTCTTCCTTCAATAGACCTTTAGCTGACCAGGACTCACACTGGCCTTGATGTGCAAAGCCCTGCCATCCCCTCTTTCCACACAGCCTGGATGCCCCAGTGAAATCCACGTTCTTCTTTAGCCATAGCGCAGTGATGAGCACCAGTACAGAAAACAAGTCTCTGATAGGCATTCGCTGACAGCCAGGATCTCACTCACGCAAGAGGTAACACCAGCTATTTCAAAAAGTAAGCCTGCCATTTATTCTTTTGATCAAGTTTTTACATAAAACATGTTCTGTGCACACAAAGTCAAGCTGTCCCTCATTTTCCTTGTGCAGAAATAACGCTGTCCTTCTGGAAAGAAACTTTGCTAGTACCAGGCTGGTGGAGAAGTAGTTACAGAGGGCAAAAAGACTAGTCAAGAGGAAGGGCTGGTTAATATCAGTTGTTCAAGGCTATATCGTTGCCAAGCAGCTTTTGGGAATCAATGGCCATTTTCATAAAGCGTTTAATAGTTAGAGTGCACTGAGACAATATAAACCCTTTCCAAAGGAGCTCTTTGTTGAAATTTTGGCAGTATATCTCTGGCTGGAGTCAAATAAATTAGTCATCAGATAAATCAGTCATGCCAGCTATGAGAGTGATATCAAAACAAACAGTGTTTTAGTCAAATCCACGAAACAAAAGGATCAGCAAATCTTATTTAAAATTCCCCCATGTAACTGGTGCATAATTAAGCTTCTAAACATGAATGCAAGTGTGGTGTTCCAGAGTATGTGTTGATAAAGATTTTATCTTTGAAAGAAAATGGGGATCTCCGGATGTGATTAAAAGTAATTTTTGAATTGCTGATTCCAAATTCCTGCTGGCAAAATCCAAGAAATTCAAAGGCTGAGTCATTTCTAAATTACTGCAATTCTGATGCCAGGGAAACTCCAGATATTTAGATGGAGTTGCACCAGACTCAGACTGAATCAAGAGCTTAGTCCTATCAAAAGTATTTGCCAAATATTTTTAGAAGAAAATGGCAGGATAAGTTTATAAAAATCACATTCTACACTAAAAGCACTGGGGGAGAAGCATAATGCCAGCAACTCAACTGCCTTATCCCAAACATGTTGCCTTAAGTAATATACATTACTAAATCTAAAATGCACAAACATCCTGAACTCTTTAAAATTTTTCTCATCCTAAAATATAGATAAAATAATAACAGTGATAATAATTTTATAATTATTTCAGTTATCTGCATGTTCAGCTCATCTCTTAATCATTATTTTCATATAAAATACTTTCAAAAAGCTACTTCTATTACTAAAGTCCTTACCCCACTCCTCGAGGTGCCTCAGTCTGGCAAAGGACCCAAGTCCTGGAAGCAGAGAGGTCCATAAGAGACCATCGATTGCAGAGGTGTGAGCAGGCAGCAGCTTGTGGGAGGAAAGAAGGACTGCTTTTAAACCAGTTGAGGAAGTTAAAAATGTTGTGAGGAAGCTTTTCTTGCCTCCTTAATGTTTGTTTCCCAATAGGTGCTGTCTCAGACCAAAATACTACACTTTGGGTGCCTAACATCAGATAAGTAAGCAGACTAACTGGCCTTGAGCATTGAGGATGCAGTTTTCACTGTTGTCCAAGCCTCTGGAATCAAGTCCAGAAGGGTGCAGGGGCTGAATGCACTTAGACACATGAAGTCTTGCAGTTTTGATGTGAATCTCCTGCTCTCCTCTATCACATGCTTTCCTGCATCAATGCCAGCACTCCCCTCCTGTGCAGCTGTGGCCACTTCTGTCCTGCACCAACCCTCCCTATGCCAGGTGCAGCTGATCATCGTGTCCTTCAGGCAAGGAGCCCTACAAAGAGACAGCTTGGGTATGGATGACCCACACCCAAGTATTAAAGCAATTAGTGCATTTTAGCTCTGGTTAATGATGGGATTTCTAACACAGGCAGTACAGAAGGTCTCTGAGAGGTGGGATATCCCCTCTTTTCCATTACTGAGCACTTGTTTCCATGAGATACATCTCCCAAAAACTAAAAATGCTCCTCACTGACCAAGTCCCTTAGTAGGACATATCCTAAAACCCTCTGTCACATTTATTCACTAATGTTGTATTCAACACACACCTATAGAAAGAAGAGGCCATCACCTCTGTGCACACCCACCAAGGTCCACCGAAAAGAGACTAGGGAACAAGCTTCAGATGTAAATTCTTTGGTGGAATATCGTCAAAGCAGAAAAATTCCCCTTTCCTTCCCAGAAATGTTAAGATTTGGCAATGGGGCCAGCAGTAGTGCTAAAGTGTGATTTACATTACTTTCCTTCTACAGTAGCTTGTGTACTATTGAATTCCATATCTATGTTTTAATTCCAGCAATAATGTTGCGTTCTTTCCCTTGAAGGATGAGACTGAAGTCAATACTGTATTTGCATAGGAAAGGCTGTGCCACTTGCATTATTACCATAAACCACACAGATTTGAGAACTGACAAAGACTAGAAGGAAAACATTGCTTCATGGAGTGCTTAGGGCATTTGTGAATTTGATTCTG
Organism: Syrrhaptes paradoxus; assembly: GCA_013400615.1. Lineage (NCBI taxonomy): Eukaryota > Metazoa > Chordata > Aves > Pterocliformes > Pteroclidae > Syrrhaptes > Syrrhaptes paradoxus. The sequence continues at coordinate 35,514 of VZTO01007661.1, forward strand.
CCTCATGAGATGTTTTCGCTGCTCTGCTGATGGTCAGCTATATTCACATATTTTGGGGATTATGTTTCTCTCATGCAGTGCTCCACAAAGGATCCAAACACAGGCATTGTGCTCTCTTTGCACTTATCAGGAGCCACTGAAACCAGAACAAATGTTTATTATTTGTTGTTGTTATTATTATTATTATTACTGGCTTCTAGGAATACATCTTGTAATTGGCACTACTCAAACACAGGACACAAAGGACAGCTCTGTCCCTAAGCGTTTATAATCTAGGGAGCAAACTTCAAAAGAAGTCCTCCATAAAGGAGGAGGAAGAAGGAGGTGGAAGAAGAAGACTGAGCTTGTTTGATCCCACTGCTTCACAAAAAAAAAAAAAAAAGGAAAAAATTCCTTGGATTGGTGGGGTTTGTAGGCTCTTTGTCAGGCTGTTCCTCCAGGGTGCTGGGAGTTACTTCATCAGTCACTGCTGTTTCCCAGCTTGGAATCAATTCTGTCAAAATCGAGAAGGTACAGCACCACAGCTCTCCTTTTGAAATGTTTTATAGTTTATAGTTTTTCGGCGTCTTGAAGAAAAGGATCAAAACACCCAGTCAGACCGCACCCAGAAATGGGACGGGTGCCAGAACTGTTTGCCGCAGCATGACCGCTGGATAGGAAACTATGTTCGCGTTGGCAGCAGCTGGGGGCTTGGTGGCCCCCACCCGGCGGAACTGCCGGGGGCACCCTCCTTGACCAGACCATGCAGGTGGCCAGCCTGCAAACAGCAGAGCATTAGAGATGGGAAACTAGATCCAGTCCTCTTCAGCTCTTGAGTTTCACACAAAGCCTTAGTGCATCTTAGGGCAAAACATAGTCTATAGGGTGAGAAGGTGTTTCTGGGTGGTTGAATGACATGGGAGACAGAGCTTGTCAAAAAGAGACTAATTATGAAAGAGAGAAAAACCCAGTTCTGAAACCCCATGGCCACTTTCTTGAACTGTTTAATGATTTCTGAGTTGACGATAGCACCAGAATACTTTTCTGGTAGAAGAAAGACCCAAGTGGTACCTCTACTCACCATCTCAGACAAGTCATATTTTAAATTGATTTATCTGTTTTCCAAGGAAGAAATATTTTAAACACATGAAGGGTTTGATTGTTTATCTCCAGTCTATTTTACACAGATAATACTTTTAAAGAGGGGGTTTGGATTAAAATAATTAGAGTTTCTTGAGGAGAGGACATAAGACAACAGAGATTTCCTGGGAGAAAGATGTCTCTAGCTTTTACTCTGTTCAAACAATAAATCTGAGGTTAAGAAGAATATGTGTAGGGAACATTTTTATAAATCAATGAAGACTGACATCTTGATCATACAGATTCTCAGTAACCACCATGGAGGCAAAACGTCTCAGTGGTGGATATTCCCCATGCTGTCCATCCAAAATGACTGAGGAGGTTGTCAGTTGATACAACCTAGGAAGAGATAAAGATAGTAGTCCTCATGGATAATGTGCTTTTAATTGCATAATTTGAAAACTTTATCTCATAAAACAATTTGGATTTTCCCCTTTGGTACTGTTTATGTATCTCACACTGTGCTCTTCTTTTTTTACATGTTGGGAGAAATTATTCTGCAAGCATGGGAAGTAGGTTTTGATGTTGATACCAGTCTAGTCGCAACAGTCTGAGCAGGAATGAGTTGGCCACTTATCTGAGCTTCTGCATTATACCTAAGAAGATGATTTCTTTAAGTTTGTGTCTTGCTTTTGTGCTAATAATTCATTTATCATTGCCCATTAACATGCATACGACAGAAGTTCTTTTATAGCCAGTTACAGCTGAAACTAGGGTTCAAGAAACAACTGTTAGGGTAAGAACTTCATGTAAATGCATCAAGAACTGGCTTGGTGGCAGGATTAAAAACTTTGAAGCGGTCCTCTGAGATAAACATGTCTAAAAACTTGATATTGGGATCCTCAAATTACTGTGCACACAGAAAAACAAGTCTTTCTCACCTACAGACAAAAAGGAGAGGACAGTGTCACATTACCCATGCACAGGTGTTTCTTCCTTCTCCAGTTCCTCTCGCTCTTTATGCTGGCATGTTCAACCAGACTTTACTTGGAAGGAGGAGAGGATTTACAGTGGATAATCCTTTTTGTCCTTGAAATGCCTGAGAGAGGGAACCTTGTTGTTTGTCTTTTTTTTTTTTTTCCTATGGATTTAACTGCTATTTCTAGAGGTTCAAAAGTTCATTGGTAAAAACCTAAAATTGGTCTTTTAGGGTGTTCTGTCCAATTATGACTAAGACATGTTGGAGTATACAAACCCAATAAGGTTTCCACAACATGTAAAATGTTATCACACGTTGTTTACACGTTTCATTTGAAATGCTGTCTTGCACAACCCCTGGATATTAACATATATGATTAAAGTTTAAACTTGCACCTAGTACTCATTAATCTGCTTATAGCTTCCTTCAGCAGTATCAGTGACAAGGTATACACCACCCCTGATGTAACTAATCTGGGTTTATGTAAGTCTGGGGCATGACATCTCATTTAAAAGGGGGCTAACACCTCCTTTTGTATGCCTGAGAACCCCAGAGGAGCCTTAGCTGGGAGCACTGCAGTGTGCCAGCTAGGGCAGCACCCACGCTCAGAGAGGGCAGGGGTTGCCGGAGAGCTAGGCACAAGTCCAAAACTAGTCTTGCAAATAATGTGACAGAATTGGGAATACTTTAATTTACAAGCACATAGTTTCAATAGCTCGCACTGTAGCTTGGCCAGCAATAACGGAGTTCCCATTTCCTAGCTAAACTAACAAAGGACCAAAAAGTATCAGGTTCAGCATGGATTCCTGCAGACCCCTTCTGAGGGCATCATGGACAGAAAGCCACCGATGATTCAGCAGGTGTTCAGGGTCTCTGCTCTAGAGTGATTTCAGTAAACTTTGTATTGTTTCTATTGAGGGTAAAAAACTCAAGGTATACAACATCTAAGTAAAGCTTCCTACCCAGAAGGCTGCCTACTCTATCAGGAAAAAAATTATATTGATTTGACATGACTTGTCTGTACTGGCTGTTATGCATCTCTTCATTGTCTCACAGTTTATTTCACTACCTGTTCCCAAAAATTCCAACAACTGACATTAGGCGTACGACTTTTTAATTCCTTGACATTTCTGTTGTGTGGTTGTTTTGGGTTTTTTTAAGTTTGGCCCTTCTTGTTCTTGTCCAGGCTTCTGCCATTTATAAATCCGTGAGCTTGTGACAGCTCTGTCTATGGCATGAAATAAAACAGGCCAGACTGGTGTTCAGGGTTGCTCAGAGCAGATAGGTCTTGGGCAGAGCCCGTTGGTGTGGCCTAAGCTAAGCCATGAAGGTGTACAACTGGCAATCAGAAGTCCAAGAGCAGAGCTCATTGCTTGGACCTTTTTGCTCTAGAAGTACGCATGTACTGAAAATTGCATTAACATCTCTAAGACTGCTTCAAACTCATGATCTCATTCCAGGCTATATATAGGACATCTGCCTTCTCCCCATAAAACAACAGCTCTGGTCTGCCAGACGTGTGGCACACGGGCGCGCTGCCCTGGCTGAACACCCACAGGGCAATTCCTGCCCCATCAACATGCCACTGAGACATAAAGAGGACATGGCAAGGGCAGAGAACTTTACCCAGAGAAGTTTTCCTGCCACTTCTGATCTTCAAAGGTCTTTAAAGTAGTCTTCTGTCAGGAAGGCACCTCTTTCCAGACTTCATGAGTACAACTCACATAATGCCCTGGATGCTCCTGTGGTTCTCTGTCATCCCCCAAATCCTACTCTCAAAGGAGCTTTTGGAGGCTAAAGGAAGACTCCTTGGATAACACAGCAGCAAGGTCTCCTGACACTAGCAGATTGAGAGAATTTAGCCCTGGCTTCCTTTGCTCTATGAGAGCTTTCAGACTGGAACAATGTGAGGGGTGTTCAAATCTCACCCAGTACTACACAGGGACATAGAGAACAAGCCAAGTGTCTCCGCTTCGGGTTTTGTTTACCAAGATCTGGCAGTCTGTTCTTGCAAAATGCTTGCTTCTTGCGCTCTTCGTGGATTCTTTGGATCTGCTTCCCTCTAAAGGCCATTCTGTGAATTATGGTATTGCCCTGAACATCAATCAAGTCTTAACGCAAAATCAGTTCTCAGATGTATTCGTTATCTGGAGAGGTGTTTGAGCTCTATGAAGGAGAGGGATAAATACTTTAAGGGTTACTTCTAGTTGTAAGACAGCCTAAAAGAAATAATGCTTAAATCTGAGATTTTATCAGCGAGCAGATGTTTTCATGATAAAATTTATCTAAAACTGAGTCTCAAGCATATATGCTTTTGAAGTAGTACCTTATTGTACAGCAAAGTGAACCACAAAAGTGAACTGGCTTGTCCCAGGCAGAAACCAGGATCTGGCCATCCTTGCTACCAGTCCCGTGCACTCCAGGGCATTTGACCTCTTGGGCGTAGCTGCAGTATTGCTGCAGTGTCCCGTGATCCCAGGTAAGGAACCTTCTGGTGCAGTAGAGTTTGGGCAGAATGTGTCTTACCTCAAAAAGTGAATTGCTCCTTCAGCTGAGAGGCTCAGACGTGCCACAAAATTGAGACCTTTACCTGAGGTATTGGATTCCCACTGCACCCAGTGGAGAAAGAGAAGCTCAGGCTGGAGTGGCATGCTGAGAAGTTGGTTATTTTATCTGCTTGGTTTGGGAAACAAAAGGGAGGGCTTTTAAGTTTTCTTGTCTGTTATGTGGGCAGACTGTGAGAATTAGGATGATCTCTAAACGTACTTGTCATCTGAGTAATAGCCATTGTCAACCAGCTGTTACGCTCAGCTTCGGCACTGTATAGACATGTCCAGAGGGGAGGGGATCGAATTTTAGGTAAATTGAGTACCACTCTCCAATCCTCTCTGCAGGGGGAGCACAGGGCAGTTACATTCCTGAATTAAATTGGAATTTGGGGTCTGAGAGGAAGGCTTATCTAACTTAGAGAGAAAGGAACTGAGGGGTTTAAACACTGGCCATCTTAAAATCTCTTAAAATATCTTGGACTTTCCATAGGCCTGGCAAATATGATAGAGAAGACCCACATCCCACAGTCTGGGCACTTGAGGATACATTAGGGCAATGAAAATGTCACTAGCCACATACGCTTATGTGCCTGCATTGTGTTTTAGCTGTTTTGTCTGCTGTAATTGCCCTAAGCAGAGAAGGAATTGTCCTTTGGGAATGCCTCTTTCTCCCTCTGCAAGCTACAAGAATCTGCAAGACAAATTTGGGGTAAATCTTTTAGCTAAAGCTGGCTGAGCTGCACTCTGCCGCAATACAAGGAAGCAGCAGCAGGGCTTCTGTTTAGGGTTTTAGCCCCTCCAGATGCAACCTAACGACTCCAGGTGGCTCCCAGCTGTTTGGGGTCCTGTTCTTAGAGACTGAAGTCTCCAGGTGCAGAGTTGCCCACACTGGTACTGGGTCATCACCAGGTCTTTCATCATCCTCACCATCATTGTCCACACTGTCATTTACTTCACTTCCAGGATCTCTTTCGGATAAAACTAATTAATTTGACCAAAACATAAACTGGGATGTATTTCTGAGGACAGCAGGCTCCATAGATTGGCTTTACCAATAAGCGACACGTTTGCCCACACACACCAATGTGCTACACTGGGATGTGAAAATCTTACATACAGTTTCATGATATAAAAACACTTAAAAGAAACTACCTTAAAATTCATAAGCCATCACTTAGGATCTGGAAGAGATCAAACCAAACAAAATCCAGCGACATCCTATTTAGCAATAGCTAGTGGATGGATATAAGCCACCCTGCAACTTTGGCCTGAGAGCACTGTCTCATCCCCTGTAATTCTTACACCTTTAGGAAGGTACCAAAGCTGTGCATGAACACAGCCCAGCTGACTCTGCAGCTCACAACAACGCTCCCTCAGTTGACAGCAAAGCTGTTGCTACTAGGGACTTGCCAAAGGTACTAGTCACAAAGGTATGTCAAAGGAAACCCTTTGCGGGTCTTTACCCTCTTCAAAGCAAACAGGACAAATTCAAAATTAAGCCACCTTGGTGATTTAGGTCCTTTGAACCAGATCTGGATCCTGAGCTACTGTATCGTTTTATGAGGGTACACCTCCTTTGTTCTTCAAGCTGATCCTGAATCCAGTTTCAGTTTTTCTGAAGGTTGCTCATCTTTGCTTTATGCATCCATGTAGCCTGCCCTGAAAACTTCTGTCCTTTACTCTTGCTGTTAAAGAGAGTACTGACACATGCCTCCAAAGTCAGCCCAAACCTATAAAGCCCATGTAAGCAACAGAACATTCAAACTTAATAAATGAGAAACTGTTAAAATAGGTGAGAGAGCAGATACTGCCGAAGGTGTTTTGGAATGGCTACAAAACACTAGACATAACCAGTTTTGCAAGAACTGCGTCCAAAGTATCTGCAGAGACACTTCTGTGAGGATAGAGAACAATACACAGTAAAATGAGATATCCTGAATACAGGTAAGTATTATTTACAGAAAACATTGTGTTCTTCGGCAGGTGATGGGGGCACAAAGAGGTGTTAAAATGGGACAGGATATAAGATAAATCTTCTACCAAGAAGTTGTTTATAGAAAGAAGTTACATAAAACTAGTAAGATTTTATCACTCAGCGACCCAAAGCTGCCTACAACAGTAGCTCAGTGCAGTGGAATAAGGAGATGAACAGATTAGTAATTAGGTTCATTAGAAAGCACTGTTCAGAGTATGGCTGGCTTGGGGGAGAACTGTTCTCAAAGATACATGACAGACCTCAAGGTCACTGAAGATTACCTCATCAGGGATTTCTTGTCCACATAAGCGTGCAAAAAGTGCAAATAACTCATGCTATCTCTTCCCAGTCAGGTAGACCATTATCCTGCAAACATAAAGAAAAAGATACTACCTTCTTTCAAACACTGTGTGATTGGAGGTATCAGGTTGTCACAGCTGAAGATGGAAATCCTCTAATGCCCAAAAAAAAGGATGCAAAGAGAACAATAAGAATTTAATAACTGGTTTCTGCTCTCCCTACCGTCAAGAGAAAGAAAGAGGCAAGTCACCTCTCCTGTCCCAGACAACTGGTTTTGGACACGATGTTCCTCCTGCTCTGTTGTCTCTGTCTTGCCTGTAGAGAGAGCCTAGAGAACTGGCATAAACTAACCCCTGAAGTTGTAGTCTGCTCAAGCTGGGCTAGATGAGACACATCTTAACAGTGCAAGTTTCTTCAGCAGTGCTTCATCCTGGACCTCGGATGTACCTCCTGTATCTAGTGGAGTCCCCCAGGGTTCGGTATTGGGACCTGTGCTGTTTAATATATTCATCAACGACTTGGATGAGGGAGTAGAGTGCATCCTCAGCAAGTTTGCTGATGATACGAAACTGGGAGGAGTGGCTGACACGCCAGATGGCTGTGCTTCCATCCAGCGAGACCTAGACAGGCT
>VZTO01007661.1:47150-60134 GCA_013400615.1 Syrrhaptes paradoxus
GAACTCAGTGAACCTTAAAGACCCTTCCAACCCAAACCATTCTATGATTCTATTATTCTATGATTCTATGAACTAACAGGAAATTCAGTTCCCAAAGAACACATTTTCCCATCCTTGGAAAGCCTGAGTGCCCTGCCACTGTGAGGTCCTGGTACCAAAATTCATTCAGGTCCAAGAGCAGCAGGAGTGCAGGAAGCCAACATGCCATTCAGGTCTGGAGGAGGTGTGAGCCACCCCCAATTTGCACAGGAAAGGCCGGGGGTGGGCAGCAGTCAAGGTTCCCTGGGGGTCCTAGGGCATAGTGCTTGGCCAGAGCTGCAAGGTTTGAATTCCAGGGGACTGGATGATGGTTTTGGCAGCAGTGGGGGTTCTGCTAACCCAACGTCACTGCCCACCACTCAGGGAAGTCTGGTGGTTGCTGCAATGCCCAGCACCAAGCAGGAGCTGCACAGGAGGACCCCAGACCTTTACTGATGCAAAATACGGGCAGTACTAACAAGTAATTTTTGTGCAGTCGTGGGTAAGAGCAGCTTCAGGCCCAGCCATCTCTTTTTGGAATGGCAAAAGGATTGGACACAAAATTTTTATACATCCTCCAGTATTGGTCCTTTCCCCAAGAAGAGGTGGTGGGTCCACATCTTTGCATATCCATCTGCTAACCCACTGCTCCTCCCTTTTCAGCGACAGTTAGCAAAGCTAACACCTAACCGCTCAGCTCAGCAAAGCTAACAGTCAGGCCAGTATCTGACTTGATCCTGCCTTATCCAGACTAGAGCAGAGAACTGACCTGAAGGATAGCTGATTTAACAAAACAGATCTCATTTCTTCTCCCTGGCAAAGCTTCTTTTCTTTCTGAAGATGAAAATGACTGGAGGGAACTGATTATTCCAGTGACCTTTTCACACCATTAGCTAAGACTCTGCCAAAGTCGTTATGACCAGGGTTAATACACATTATTGGTCTATCAGCTGTACAAAGAGTAGTTTGTGATCTTTGCAATTTTAACACAGTAAATCTACCTGCTGATATAAATGTCCATTTGCTATGCTCTCGCTGATACCTGGCCAGAGCACAGCAAGCTTCTGAGCAATCACACATCTCCGAAGCATGACCCCATAGTATCCGTGGAAAGCAGATACCCTGCAAGCACTTCTGCTGAGAACGCACAGACTGGGACCTCTGGTACCTGAGGTGTCATTCATCTGAATTGGATAAAACCATTCAGAGACAGGAACGTGCAAATCCCACCTGGAAAGTTGTCCATATTCTTCTCATGCTCCTTTTCATACATGTTTCAAGTTTCAGGCAATGAACCTCCCACGTAAGTGTGTGAACTGGCAGCTCTCTCTTTTTTGATAGCCAAAATTGCTATTCTTCTCCGGTCAGACTTGTTAGGTCCAACTATTTCTTTTGCTTCCATTATCCGTCTGCCACATTTCAGCTTGTTCAGGGAGATAAGGCGTGTCATGTAGCCCTGCAAAGTGCCATTTCCTCTTATAAGTGAAAAAATAATCATTGTTTGCTTTCCTGTGACTGGATATAGGATCTGATTATGAACTCAGAGCTGCATAATTCTTAACAGTGTAGGCGCTAATCAAGTGATGTCGCTGTAAAACTGCAATAGTTGAGAACAAGTTCAGACTTGTCAGCTCTTTTTCTGCTCTGGATTTTCCAGGTGAACAGATACCAATAGACTTTTAAAGATTTTTTTTTTCTTTTTTTTTTTTTTGTCGTTGAGCTTCAGTGTATTCACTTGGAAGTCATATTTCACAAGAGACCACAGTCCGGTTATTACCTTCATCAGTAGATAAATTCACAATTCAGGAGCCATATGTACTGGTACTTGTAAGTGATCAGAACTGAAGGAACAGGCAGCATCTAACAAGTTGTTCCTTGTGCCAAGTCTGCTCTAGGTAAAATGAAGAGAGGACTTGACTGTAACATGCCTTTTTAAAAAATACATCAATGTGCCGAACATTTTTTCCAGAAGAGGGCGCAAAATTTGTCTCCAGAAATACAACAGAACTAAGTTTCTGCAAGCCTGTAGTTGTGCATGCCAAAACCTTTCCAGACTGTTTCTATCGCTCTTTGTAAATATGGGATTCAACATTAAACACAGTAAAAAGCACATCCTGTGACACTTATAATACAGATGACTTTGTATGAATCTGTCAGTCTTGGTTCCTTTTATAGTCAGTAAGAAGAAACAGGCACTTCAAGGACACAGTTCATCCCTTATCACCCTATATTTGATCAGCTCCAGTCTCCTTTGACTGTATTGCCTGGAGCTCCAATGACCACTGTGAAGCCTGGCCATCTATCTAATGTGCGGACGCCTACAGCTAGATACCTAAATCTTGATGTCTGCAACCTGGAACTGAATCCTACATCTGGTGCAGGATTCACCTGACCTGTTTTAGAGATAAGAATGACTGGGCCAGATGTGGACATCTGGATTTTGAACAACTGAGTTAGAGAGAATGCCACCTCTTGTGTTTGCCAGGGAACACTCTGCAGTGACAGTCTGGGACACTGTGCTTATTGCCAAACACCAGTTGTCATATTACATCATATTCATGGTAAATTTAATTGAATTTACAGAAAGTTTTGATCACTTTGTTTGTGGGACTGCTATCAACATTGCAATAGAGACGAGGATCAAGGGCCCCTTGCAGAAGTACTAAAGTCATGATGAAAATATCAGGCATAGGAAGGGAGAGGAAGAGGAGCGTCACTGTGGTTAGACCACACTGTTACTTATGCCAGCAGTCGCACAGCCCAATAGCACTGTTTATTCACATGGCATCAATCCCTGTTACCATTTCACATGGCCTTTGTCGGTGTTCTTTAAACTTCACAGACTGGTGGATCTTGAGGAGGTGTTGAAAGCTTGACGTAAGCCCTTCCTGCTAACCCTTCCTCATAACTGTTCACATGAAAACGAACAACCACGGATCGTTATTCAAACTAATTGCTCATTTCAGACAGGTACATGCTGTGAAGCTTGTATCACCTCCACTGGATATGATACAATCTTCAACCATAGTCCTTCTGTGATTTATGTATTCACAAAGAGCTGCTTTCAGCTCAAAGATGTAACCTTGGCTCTTTAAGCATATATACAGCAGTCGTCACACAAAACCACTTCTGTCAAGGTGTCTCTGCATACTCAGGTGCAAAGTGAGTGTCACATCTCTAGCCAGGGTCCAGTCAAATGGGGAGGTTACACAGTGTGCCCTCCTGTTGTCTCAGCCTACAAAGGTGGGAGAAATTTTGCATTTCTCTGAGATTTCCCATCTGAAGATTGCTTCCCAAGCACAAACACACTTTAATCTCACCCTTGCTCCCAGCAAACAGGGATAGCTAATAATTATGCAGTAGTATTGTCTTAGTTTAAGAAGCAACAAAAGTAAGTCTAAAAGAAATTAATGAGCATGCTAATATATAAGCCAAGGTCAATCCTTATTATCGCAATTGAGAGGTCCTTCCTGAAATGGGCACCAGAAAAGGAGGTGGAAAAACAGCATTCACAGCTGCTTCATGCCTACATTAAAATACTCTGATGTTAACACAGTAACAGGAAATCCCTCACTGACTTGCCTCTTACGGTGTTGATATTTCCAAAATAATACTAAAATCCACCAGGATCAGGCTCACAATGAAGAAAGAACCACTGGAAATTGGTTTTGGATGTGAACTATTGAGTGAGGTGGCTGTGAGCAGAAATCATTCTGATAAGAGAGTAAGTTACTGGATGCACAGTGCAGAAATAATTGTGCAAACCAGCAGCTGGCTGTCCTGAATGAAGACGCTAGGCAGAGTAGGACTACAGCAAATCCACACGAGCTGGCAGTTCCATCCTTTTCATACAAAAACTGGCAAGCCCTGCTGATGAGCACAAATTACTCCAAAACTACATGCACAAGAGAGTGATTATACAGGGCCACCACCAATGCTCTGGATACTCCCAAGCTTACAAATACATTGAGACAGTAGATTCACTCTAAAGTGAAAAATATTGCATTGTAACGCTACAGACCATGCCCACAAAAATGCTTATTGCCCATCTGAGTGTCAGGAAGGGCTTGAGATACCTTATCAAACCAGGTGTGACTGTTGCCATAAAAGAAAAAAGTGAAATCGGTGTCAAATGCTGGAAACCTACAGGCAAAGAACCTCAGGAACACCTCCCTGTTCAAGACTACAGCAGCCCTGATGAAAACAAAGGGAGATTACTCAAGTACCTTATTTCCCCATTGCAAAAATCCCAGTTGTTGCACAAACAAATCAAGCCAGAATGTCATACCTCATCGTAACCCGCTGTTTGAGTGGAGCTGATGAAAGGCTCGCGATTCACAACTGCCTCGTTTGGAAATCTTCTTGAATAGGTTAAAGATGCTGGCAAGAACACAAGTAGCATAGAAGGAGGAAAAAAAGTATGAAAAATAAAATCCTAATGAAATTAATGTCCTGATGGGCATTTCTATGGCAGGGCTTTTTAAGGCAAATCTACAAAGTAAGTGCCGCTCTGTTCTGCAAGTAAATCTAGATAATTCCTGATAAGGCAAAAGAATTACTCTAATTATTACATGCCCATCCCACTTCTACTAATGAAAAATCCTAGGGACATACAGGTGGTGTGCAGTAGTATGTAGGAATATCTAATGCAGAAAAAATTGTGTGAATAAAGAGAAGGCCTGCGATCAGACGCAATTTGTGTCCCCTAGTTGTAGCTTTCTGTAAGGAGAGGGAAAAGAACATTTTTTCTGACGGAGGGGGGCGAGGAGGCAGTAGTGTAGTCTCCTCTACTGACGCTAAATCTTTCTCTCTTGCTATTTTATGAATTGGCATCATCAGTTTGTAACGGTAGTGCTTCCTTACTGGCCCATATAGGCACTTAATTTTGTTAAGAAAAGATGAAAAAGTGGTTGGTGGGGTTGTTGGCTGATAATTTTGCTCCTATAGCAAGGAAATAAATAGCAGTTTTGATAAGAGCCTGATCTGTCTTTCCTGTTCTTAGACTTAATTTATAAGGCAGGGATACAAAAAAAGTTTTTGTATCACATTATTTCAATATATATAAAATATATTTGTATTAGTGTGCTTGTTTGATTTGTTCTAAGATATGAGAGATTTTCTGATCGGTATTTCAGTCCATTTGATAGTCTGCAGAGCGAATTCTGCTCTCAGGGACACGCATCCCGATTTAACGACTTTGTTTTATTTACTCATGTATATTAACATATTCAGTGAAGCATGTGCCACATAAAAGGGTTAGGGATAATTTCTCGCCATGATGAGTATGTGGCATGAATTGTTCCCCTAAGCACAGCTACAGGTTTTGATGTACTCAAAGGAGGGTTTCCTCTGCTGAGTTTAAAGTTCACAAGTTCAAAGGCACTTCTCATTAGGAATTAACCATGACACTTTGAAAATGAGAAGGGAACGACCTACTCCACGCCTGAAGAAGTTGGCAGGGGCCCTTCTTATGAGCCAACAGATACCAGCGTGCTGAGAGGTGTCTCGTCGAAGACAGTTTCGATCAGGGGCAGCACAAACAGGAAAGTGACCTCTTACAGTCCTGCCTTGGAAAACATGGCCCTTGGCTTCTCCAAGCCTTGTTTGGAGAGCAAGGTCTGCAACACAAGCTCTAACAGGCTGCATTTACAGCCGTCCATATTGCTCTGACCACATGGTAGATACACAGCGGAATATCCAGAAGGATGCCCACCTTTGAGGCGTCATACAGCCCCAGAGAGTTCAAGCAAATCTTCATCTTTCCTGTCATTTTTGGTGTGGCACAGAAACCCTGAAGCTGGCAGACAGAGGTAGCAGGTTAATCACTGAAACACAGCTGGGCAAAGAGCCTGTCAGCTGCTCTGCGTGCGGCCAAGGGTGCCGCTGGTCCCTACCGAAAGCCAAGGAGCACCGTGGTGCCGTGAGGTTCACTGGGCAAACAGGCAGTTTCTGCTTGTGCAAGACGCTCACCCGTGGGAGCCACTGCTGGAGCCGTGAGAGAGGCGGAGGGACAAGGGTTCAAAGCTCGAGGATGCCTGTCAGCTGAGCCCCTCATGCCGCAACCAGGCAGGAGGAGAGCAGGCAGCCGATGGGTACGGTTAGGTGGGAGGCCTGGAAGAGCCCAGGACAGTACTGGGCCGGTGGAGTGGGCGAGCAGGGGCTGCTCAGTCAGTGCTCCAGGAGTGAGGCTTGATAGAAGAAGATGAGAAAATAGCTTTTGTTGGACACAGGAGAGGATTGCACTTTCCTTTTGTTTTAACGGTGGCTTTTCCTTTCTATACCTTGAGCTCAATCATCAAAAACCATCATTTCTTTCATTTATTTGTTCACGCTATGTCGAGCTGGGGCATAACGCCTGCCGGAGGCTGGTGACCTTTGGCCAGCATCCCCCTATGTCCTGGTTTCAGCCGGGACGGAGTTAACCCTTCATAGTAGATAGTAGGTTTCAGGACTCTCCCTGCTCCAGGGTTGTCAGCCAGGAATGGGCTGAGCCTTGGTCATCGGGTGATGAGCAGTATCCCTGTGTATCACTCGTTTGTACGTTTATATATATTACTATTATTATCATCTCTGTTATTATTTCCAATATTATTTTAGTTTAGTTATTAAATTGTTCTTATCTCAACCCATGAGTCTCTCTTCCCTTTAATTGTCTCCCGCATCCCCAGGAGGGGTGAGGGTGAGCGAGCAGTGTTGTGTAAAACTACAACGCCCCAAAAGCTATGGCTTGAAACAGAGCTGCTATGGGGCTCTACAGAGAGCACACAGGCAGGTGAGAGGGATGGGCACCTTGGGTCATGCTGAAACAAACCTCAGCTTGCAAAGGTGTCCGGCACTGGGGCTTGTGCTGGAAAAGAGTTGTGGCAGAGATGGGTAAAACCTGCAACATACAGGCAGCAAAAGGGCTCGGAGTAACCCTCTGGAGCATCACACCAGCTTGACAAGGATCCCAGCTTGAGGTTAGCTCTTGTTGGACGGGAGGAAAACTGAAACTGCTTCAGGCACGTGATCCCAAAATCAATATTTTCACAGCTCAGGGCATGTGACGTGTCACCGGAAGGTGCCCGGCGAGGACAATGGCTGGCACAGGACCGCAGCTCCACAGGGCTTTAGGTTCGCTCTGCCGCTGACCAGCCTGTGCACGTGTCTATAAGCTGATGCCTGTGCCTAAGGCAGTCCCTAGGTTTCCTTTACAGGCGAGAAAATTCCTCTCATAAATCTGCGTGTCTTCCAGAGATGCTCTGTATTTAATGGGACTGGAAGGGGGAGGGTGAGATTTATGACTGGGAACTGAATTTCATGCATGGTTATGTTCTGTATTTCATATTGAAGTAAAGCATTTTGCATTAACAGTATATCCAGCAATAACACAAACACTTCTTCCAGCTGAATTTTAACATTTGTGTCAGCTTCTTGAACGGATACAGCAAACGTGTAGCTTTTCCATGCCAGGTTGTGCCCTAACTCCCTTTTACCAAATCAGGTTTTTCCCGTACATACATAGAAAAGTTAACACTTCCCAGAATACTGTATGAAAAAAAACGTTCTGGGATATCTTTCCAAATAAACCCTTAATCCTCAGACAACACTGACAGTCATTTTTGTCAATAGTGTACCGTGCCGTAGAAAAACAAAGAGCAGTCACTACAATAAGCATTGGTGTCTCCAACCTCACTATCTGGCATCTGCTGGCTTTTTTATTCTGTTGGTATTTGTCAAGCAATTTACAATCAAAAGCCGCCCCTTTGTCACATGGAGACTTCTGAAATTTATGAATTTGCTGTTGGAAGGTTTGATTCCTACCTATACGTAACACTTACGATAACTACACCAGAAAGAAGGAGAAAAAAAAAAAGAAACTAAATTTTCCCAGAGCTGGCACAAAGTAAACAGATTGCTCCATTAATCCATTTCCTCCCACTTTACAACTTTGCTTACTGGAAAAGAAGTGCAGTGCAATATTTAAATCCACATAAAACCCTTATCCCCAAAATCAGAGACATTGACCATGTGCATGAGGCATTATTCAGTGCTGCAAACTTGCCCTACAAACTGGACTTAAGGCAAAACTATTTAAGAATTTCTCCTTTTCCAAAAGTTGAAATGCATTTCTGACACAAACAAAGACTTTATGTAGTTTTAATGCTAAATTCTCGAAAGCGATTCTGCCCCTTTTTCACCTGGCTTGCAGCTAAAATGAATTAAAAAGCTAAATCAAACTGCTAAATTATCAACAAAATAAATGCGTGAGCTGAGAAAAGACACTTGAACAAGAGGAAATGAGAAAAACGCAGTGCACACCTGAATGCCCACTATCACTGGAAAACACTTTATTTCTTTACAAGGGTAATGGGAAAATGGAAGTACTGCAATGGAGCAAAAGAAAAATATTTTCAGTATGGGAACATGAAAGCATTAACATAACAGGGAGAGCACATCACGTCCTGCCCTTGGTGAATGTCTCGTTGGCTACTCTGGACTGTGACCCAGCAAAAATAAGCAGCCCAAATGAATTTTCTCATAGGTAACAGACTGGTTCATTTACTGCATGCAGTAGGCACTGGGGGACTGTTTTCTCAGCATTGCGCTGAGAAATAAGAAGACCCTGTGCTGCACACAAATTGCACACAAAATGAGCCAAAGCATCACTTAGTACACTAAAAAACTTCCAAGTCCCTTCGATCCCTTTGGTTTTTGACCTCCCAACGCTCTCGGAGGATGAGTTGGACCAGACCATGTCTCTCAGCACACGCACGCTCCCATTGGCATCTATGGTTTTAAGGTTCTTTTTCTCCTCAGATCTCATTACTGTCAGTTTTATTTGCAGTTCCTTAAGCTCAGCAAGTTTAAATTTTATTTTAAATCTGTCCTCTTTATCCAAGAACGTCTGCTTCTGCAGGCAGCCCCCTGCTTTTCGCTGGAGGGTTTTACCCACTTCTGTCAAATCCGTCTGTCTACCAGTTCTATCTCAGACACACACACAACTTTGGAAATCAAATCAAACCAGTAGGATCAAAAGAAGCAGTGTTGCTGATGGAGCAAATCCACATTAATTTGAACTTCAGGTTATCAAATTTTTTGAATCTGTATTGATTTTTTTTAAAGTCACATATTATTTCCTTATCCCCTTTGTTTCTGAGTTGCTTGAGCATGTTGATCTAAGCCAGCTTTTAATTCCACTTTGTCACCGTGACCTTTTTTGATCCCACCCCGTTTGCTCTCAGATTAAGTCACGCTACAGAAACTGCCTTACTCCAGGTTGTGGTTTTCATACTCTCAGTGAAATTAAATCTCTCTATGCCACCAACCAGGACAACTGGTGCCTGATAAAACAGCGGGGCCGGAGATGATAAACCACAACGCCCTCTTTGTGACACAACCCTTCTCTGAATAAATAAGGGGCTGCTGTGGGAATCGGGGAGAGGAACCGGAGGAGGGCATGGGGATGATCTTCCTTGCAGACAGAGATACTGGTGTGAAGGTATAAAGTGGTCCCTCACCTTCACTTGTCTCCCCTTCCTCCCCAACTGGAAACTGGGACAAATTTGTGCTGAGGACGAGGCTGTACTTCAGTGGGGCTAGGTACAAAAAGCACAACGTAAATTAGTATGATCTCCTGTGGCTGATTTCTGCCTTCTCCAGGGCCTTTGCCGTGCCCATCAGTCCCCTCACAGCCTGTCATCTCTTCCACCACTGCCTCCAGTTGCTACTACCCTCTTTAGTTAACACACACGCTTTTCAGTTTTGCTCCTTGCATCTACTTGTGAGATGAGTCCCTCTTTCCAGAAGCTCCTTTCCTCTCCTCACCGCTGCTCTGCTGTCTTGTGAAGGCTATTACACTGGCAGAGCTCTGTGTGATGCTCCCCACTTTGGGTTTTCTTTAGCATACTCAGAGGCATCCTCAAAGGAAAAAAAAATAAATGACCAGATAACCACTGGAAAAATTTCTCTGTGCATAAACAGCTGGAAAAGTAGTTAAATGTATCACTGTTATGAGCTGAAATACACATATCCATGAAAGGAAGATGTTCTGAGAATAACAGGTAATACGTAATCATCAGTGCACTGGTGCAACAGTTAGAGCTGCAACAAGCCAAACGCATCCCAGTGCTGCTCTATTTGCTCCAGTGGGGTAACAAAATCGTGGGGTAATAGAATAATTCAGGCTGGAAGGGACCTCCAGAGGTCATCTAGACCAAAACACATCTAATCAGATGGGCTTGTTCAGAGACGTGTCCAGTTAAGTCTTGAACACTTCCAAGGAGAGAGATCCCACAACCTCTTTGGGCAGCCTGCTCCAGTGCTTGGCTATCCTCATGGTAAACAATTTTTTCCTAATACATAATGGGAATTTTCCATGTTCCAGCTCATGCCCCTTGTCTTGTTGCTGTGCTTCTCCCAGAGGGTTGGCTCTGGCTGCTCCAAGTCCTCCGACTGGGAGCCATCCTGGTGCCCATGAAAGATGACAGGCTCCTCTTGCCCAGATCTAGCAAGTGCTCAGGAAACAGCAGAGACCCGCTGTTGCACACAAGGACAGAGGATGTGCTCGGTGGAAAAGCCTTCCCACTCTGGGAACACCAAGAGATCAACCCTGGCCTGCAGCCCAGCCACCGTTCAGGACTCAACCTCTTCATCTTTATGACTCACTGCAAGGACCTCTTCTGGCTGCTTTGGAAAGACATTTGCTTATCTGCCTCCCACCTTGATTAAATCCTTTTAAATTCCATTAGATAAAGTATTCTTTTCTTTTGCACTTTTAAAATCACTTTACATAGGGCCGCGTGTTCTAAAAATCTCCTTTCTGCTTTCCATGTTCTCCTCCTTTCCACTGCAATCTACCCAGGTTTTGCAAAACCAAATTTGATGTGGAGGCAGCTTCTGAATGCCAAGTGCTGCACCTGTGCTGTTGGCCAGGTGGAATGCACCTCCAGGAAAGTAGGAGATGCACTTCTTCACATTTCCTGCTCAGTTTGTAGAACAGGTTATATCTATTTTTAAAAGCATTGTATTACAAACTTTCAGGGAACAACACAGGCTTTTTTCAACGAAATTAAGCCGAGCTGGGAAAAAAAAAAAAAAAAGAAATAATGCATTAATCTCAATGTCAAGAAATAAAGTCTGCAATGTCCGAACACACTGCAAAGAATGGGAGAGAGGAAAGTTTACTGGCTCGTGGAATGCAATTTTTCACTCCTTTGAAATGCTCTGGGTTGTCACTTCCTAATAATTTTTTAACTTTTGTTATGTAAGATATGAACCGCATAGCTTAAAATTGTTCTTCTGGCAGTTTACAAAAGACGTGCAGTAATTTCATTTAATTCCATTTCTGACACGTTAAGAAAAACAGCAGCGGTGACCCCAGCAAGGACTGGTGACTATTAACTGATGTTCCCACTCATGGATTTTTTTTTTAGGCAACACACAAACATTCCTTTTTCTTCCTTACTTTGGAGAAGAGGATCTGGTTGCTCATTTTTCAGGTGGCACTTTTTGTTCTGCACAACACAGAACACCGTGCAAGCCTCCTCAGTTTACAGCTGTGTTAATCTCCTCTAATACATGTGCCAAGCTGAGGTGTATTCCCCAGATCTGTCAGCAGACCTGACCCTGCCCAGGTGATGACACTCTTACAAGCCTGTCTATGTTCCCCACATGTCTGCCTCACCTTTACAACATTCAAACTCTCAGGAAAACCCTAGCAAACAAGGAAGTTGTCCTTCAGATTGAGCAAACTAAAGTTAGGGGTTTTTTTTCTTTTGCACAAGCACTCTAAGCACCCTGGAAATCATAACATGGCAAAGCCAGGAGTGATTCTCAAGTTGCCCAACCGATGCACGGTAAAATTACAAGAAAAATTACTCTGGGACAAAGGCATGACGACCCTAGCCTGCTTATCCTGGCTGCAGAACAAATGTTGTTGTCACCCGTCGTTTAACTTATGAGGCAACAAGGATTCTTTGTGATTTTGATCCTCCAAGAGTTAAAATAATATTCTGTATTGCAGACTTGAGAGCAAAACCATTTCTGAAGGACTCTTTTGTACATAGTAACACAATAAACTTCTGTACATTGTAAAAATCCAACTATTGAAAGTTGATATATTGAAATATATGTAGTTTACAAATCTTGGGGGTCTGAGGAGGTCCCTGCTGACTGGAAGCAAGTCCAGTAAGTAAGACTGAATTTTAGTAAGGTTTTTGGTGCTGTCCCTCACCACATTGTTCTAGACAAGTTGTCCAACTGTGGGATGAGCCGGTAAACAGTGTGCTGGGTGAAGAACTGGCTGAAAGGCAGAGCTCAAAGGGTTGTAGTGAATGGGGCTACGTCTGACTGGTTACCAGTTACCAGCAGTGTGCCTCAAGGTTCAGTTCTAGGGCCAGTCAGTATGTTGTTCAATACATTTATCAATGATCTGGAAGAAGCAGTTCAATGCAGTATTAGCAAGTTTTCTGAGCATACGAAACTGGGAGGTGTTGTTGACTCTCCTGAGGGACATGATGCCTTACAGAGGGTTATAGATAAAATGCAGCATTTGGCAATCATCTTTGGGATTAAATTTAAGATAAGTCCAAATGCTGGATTCTGCACCTGGGACAGAGTAACAACATGCACAATTATAATTTGGGAGAGGAGTGGCTGGAGAGCAGCCCTGCAGAAAGGGATCTGGGGGTGCTCAGTATGAGCCAGCAGTGTGCCCTGGCAGCCAAGAGGGCAAACCACATCTGGGGTGCATCACTATCCAGTCAAAAGAGGTGATTTCCCACTGTTTTCAGCACTGGTGTAGCCTCACCTCGAGCACTGTGTGCAGTTCTGGGCACCACAGTTTAAAAAGGATGGGAAGGTCCTTGAATGCATCCAGGGGAGGGCAACAAAGCTGGAGAAAGGGCTGGAAGGAACGTCCTATGAGGAGCAGCTAAGCACTTTCAGGTTGTGTAGTTCAGAGAAAGGAGGCTGAGGGGAGAACTC
>VZTO01007664.1:1219-17683 GCA_013400615.1 Syrrhaptes paradoxus
GCCCCCCCAAAGCCCCCCCCCAGCAGCCGTGCCCGAGCCGCTCCCACGGCCACGTTGGCTGACGTCCCACCCTAAAAATACCGAAACACCCTAAAAATACCGAAACACCCTAAAAATACCGAAACACCGCGGGAACCACGACCGAGGTGGGGTCCCTCCGGCGAACCGCGGCGCCGGGGCTCTGCGGGACCCCAAAACCCCCCTGGGACCCCCCCCCGGCGTTGCTGCTCCCGGCCTCCGCGGCTCCTCAGTGCTCCCAGGGGGTTCAGGGTGTCTTGGGCCGTTTTTTGGGATAAAACCACGCGGAAAAGGGTTTTCTGAGGGGAGAATTGTTTCCGTGGCCGGAGGGCGATGGCAGCCGGAGGTTGTTTTTCTCCTGGGTTGAGTTATCCCGAGGTTTCGGTTCAAGCCTTACGCTCCCTCTGCTTTTTTTTTTTTGGGGGGGGGAGAGGAGGATGAGGAGCGCCTTTCTCCCCTCCCGGTCCTCCCCCAAATTATTTTTCAATTTTTTTTTTTCATTTCGTCTCCACAGGGACGCCGCAGAAGTACGACCCGACTTTCAAAGGTCCCATCTACGACAGGTAAGAGAAACCTCGTGGGAAAAACTGGTTTCGGTGTCACCACGGTGGGTCTGGCGTCACCACGGTGGGTCTGGTGTCCCCATGGCCAGTTTGATGTCACTATGGTTGGTTTGGTGTCCCCACGGTGGGTCTGGTGTCCCCATGGTTGGTTTGGTGTCCCCACGGTCGGTCTGGTGTCCCCACGGTCAGTCTGGTGTCACCGTGGTGGGTCTGGTGTCCCCATGGTCAGTTTGGTGTCACTATGGTTGGTTTGGTGTCCCCACGGTGGGTCTGGTGTCACCGTGGTGGGTCTGGTGTCACCATGGTGGATCTGGTGTCACCATGGTCGGTTTGGTGTCCCTGTGGCATGTCTGGCGTCCTCATGGTGGATCTGGCATCACCATGGTGGGTCTGGTGTCCTCATGGTTGGTTTGGTGTCACCGTGGTGGGTCTGGTGTCCCCATGGTGGGTCTGGTGTCCCTATGGTGGGTCTGGTGTCCCCATGGTTGGTTTGGTGTCCCCATGGTGGATCTGGTATCACCATGGTGGGTCTGGTGTCCCCATGGTCCATCTGGTGTCCCCACAGTCGGTTTGGTGTCCCCACGGTGGGTCTGGCATCCCCACAGTGGGTCTGGCGTCCCCATGGGTGTTCTGTGTCCCCATGGTTGGCTTGGTGTCCCCACGGTGGGTCTGGTGTCCTCATGGTTGGTCTGGTGTCACCACGGTCGGTCTGGTGTCCCCATGGTGGGTCTGGCGTCACCGTGGTCACTCTGGCGTCCCCACGGTGGGTCTGCTGTCCCCAACACTCCTCTCTCTGCTGGCAGGGGCTGCACTGACATCATCTGCTGCGTCCTGCTGGTCATCGCCATCGTGGGCTACGTGGTGGTGGGCATCGTGGGTACGTACCGGGGGGGGGGCTGCACCCATTTTTCTGCTGCGTCGGTAAATTTTTGGCGCCGGGGGACGCTCCGTTTGCGGCCGAATAAATGTTCTGCCTCCTCCCCGCGCAGCCTGGACCCACGGGGACCCCCGGAAGGTGATCTACCCGACCGACAGCCGCGGGCAGTTCTGCGGGCAGAAGGGAACCCCCAACGAGTACGTGTCACCGCCGTCGCGCACCAGCGCCGTGCTGTCACCGGAGAGTCCGTAATTTCGGGGTGTCACACCCCACGGCTCCGGGACAGCAGTGTGTGCTCCTGGGAGGCGCAAAAAACTGTCGTAGCAGCTCCCAGCTCCTGGTTTTGGGGAAATTTGGGGGGTTTGGGGGGATATTTGGGGGGAATTTGGGGTTTTTGGGACCCCCCGTCCCCCTTCCCCATGGCACAGGATGCGGGCGCTTCCCAGCAGGCGGTTCCCCCAATTTATTTCTTTTTTCTTCGCCTGTTTTCTGCAGGAATAAACCTTTCCTCTTTTACTTTGACATCGTGAAGTGCGCCAGCCCGCTGGTGCTGCTGGAATTCCAGTGCCCCACCCCGCAGGTATGGATCCCGGTGTCGGGCGCACGGCTCCCCGGCGCTCGGCGTCTCCTCGGGTTTGCGGCGTCGCCGCGTTCGCACCTTCACGCGCCGCCGCGCCGTGTCCTCTCCTCCTGTCCAGATCTGCGTCAGCCAATGTCCCGAGCGGTACCTGACGTACCTGAGCGCCTACGGCTCCGGCGAGCTGGAGTACTACCGGCGGTTCTGCGTCCCCGAGTTCCAAAACCTGCAGAAGGTGGGTCACGGGGAGCGCGGTGGTGGCGTCCGTCCGCAATTCCACGGTAATTCCTGCCCGAGGCGTCACCGTCTGGCTCGTTTTTCCCCATCCAGGCTCCCCTGGAGGTGCTGAAGGACAAGGAGTGCCCGGCCATGCTCATCCCCAGCACCCCGCGTACGTCCGGAGGGCTAACGAGCAGCGAGGAGCTAATTAACGAGCCCTCGGGGAAAGCGGCCACGTCACAGGCTGGCTGTTGGGATTTTTTTTGGGGGGGTTTGGAGGCTCTTGGGTGGGATTTTTGGGGATCCGGCGCAGGTTTGTGACAACGGGGAGGGGGTTTGGGGTCTCCCCGGAGAGAGGATGGGATTTGTGACGTTGGTTTCCCCCCGTCTCGCCCAGTGGCCCGGCGATGCCTCCCCGCCATCCGCGCCAAGAAGGGCGTCATCATGGTGGGCAACGAGACCACCTACGACGATGGCCGCGGGCGCCGCAGGAACGTGACAGAGCTGCTGGAAGGGGCCAAGTGAGTCTTCGCCGCCGTGGTCCCGAGGGCGAGCGGTTGTGGGGAAGCCGCGGCGGGGATGCGACCGTACCCGGGGGAGTCTCTTTTAATGAGCTTCTTCGTTACGTGGAGGAAAAATTAGTTCTTCTGTCTGCCGACGCTTCTGCACCGCGTCCGTTCACCGATTTATGTCGCGGGTCTTGAAAACCCCGGCACAGCGTCCCAAAGCCGCATTCGAAAGCGAGGGCGAAGGGGAAGCTTGAAGGAAAGCAGTGCCGGGAAATCGGCGTCGGTTTCGTTGGATTTTCTTGTTTTCAGAGGGTCTGGCAGAGGGGGAGGACATTGAGGCTGCCCGAGGACAGGCAGCACCTCCCGCTCCTCCGCTTCGTCCCCTCCCCGCCTCCCGCTTCACTCGCGTCGTGGTTTTGTGTTGCAGAAAAGCCAACGTGGTGCTGGAAACGAGGCAGCTGGCCATGAAGATCTTTGAAGATTACACGGTTTCCTGGTACTGGATCATAATGTGAGCAGCGGCCGCGCTCCGCCACCCGGCCGCCTCTTCCCGCAGGAGGCTGGCCCTGAGCCCGCCGGGGCTGGTGCTCTCTGCCACGCCGGCTGCGGGCTCGGTGCCACGCTCAGACGTGAGGCAAAGCTCATCAATTCCCCTTTTTTATTTTTATTTTTTATTTTTTTTACCCCTGACCTTTGCGTAATTTCCATTCGAACAAAACAAGAGAAGCTGGGAGGGTGTTTTGGAGCAATTCTACTCACGCTCTGTCCCCTCCGCCGTCAATAATTCTCGTTTTTTCCATCATTAAAGCTTGAGAAAGGCGAGGGGAGAGGCTGGGTGACGGGGGAAAGCGGTGGGGAGGGGGGGACATCGCCTGGATTTTGACGCCTTGCTGCCTTCCTCCCGCAGAGGCCTCGTCATCGCCATGGTGGCCAGCCTCATCTTCATCGTCCTGCTGCGCTTCCTGGCGGGGATCATGGTGTGGGTGATGATCGTGCTGGTGATCCTGGTGCTGGGCTACGGTGAGCGAGGGGCTGGGGGTGTCCCCCTGCTCTCCCCGTTTTCCTTTCCCCAGCTGGAGTGGGATTTGCACAAAGAAAAGTTCACACCGGTGTCTTCTACCTGAACGTCGGCATCGGTTGGGGTCGAGCAGCGGCTGCCGGCGTCTCGGTCTCTGCTTTTTAGGTTCAAATGTGACAATTTTTGGTTTTTTTGCCGCAGGAATCTTCCACTGTTACATGGAATACGCGAAATTGAAAGGCGAAGCGGGTTCCGACGTCTCCCTGAAGGATTTGGGATTTCAGACAGACCTTCGCGTCTACTTGCACCTGCAGCAGACGTGGCTGGCCTTCCGTACGTCTCCGTCCTCCTCCGGATGCGCCACGGGACGCGGCAGATGGTCCCCGGGAGGGACGGGGCTCAGGAAAGGGGGAACGTGGGGGTCTGGGGGCTTCTCGATCTCTTCGTGGCCGCTTGCAAAGGTCGCTTGATGCCACCTCTGCCACCAGACTGAGCTTATGGCCGGGGTGACTGGCCACGGGGCGGCTGCGGCTTTTCTCCGTTGAACCGCGGTGCCGGACGTCCCCTGAGGGGCGTTCGGTGCTGCATGCCACCTGGGACTCGTCTTCTCCTCGCAGTTGAGGGGCATTTGGTGCCGCGATGGGTTTAGTTGGGGAGGGAAAGGTGGCCATTGGGGACCATCGGTGTCCTCGTGCCACCCGGGACTCGTCTTCTCCTCGCAGTGATCATCCTGTGCATCGTGGAGGTGGTGATCATCCTGCTCCTCATCTTCCTCCGCAAGAGGATCCTCATCGCCATCGCCCTCATCAAGGAGGCCAGCAGGTCCGGGTGTCCCCTGTCCCCGAGTGGAGGTGGCTGTTGTCATCGGTCGCGGTGGGAGGACTCGGGGACGGCCGGGCTCCGGCCGCCGAGGTTCTCCCGTCGCCGCGAGGATTTTAACGGGGTTTTAACCGTCTTCTCGGCAGGGCTGTCGGTCACATCATGATGTCGCTGCTCTTCCCGTTGTGCACCTTCTTCCTGCTGTGCCTCTGCATCGCCTACTGGGCCAGCACCGCCGTGTATCCTTTCTTCCTCCTCTTCCTCTTCCCTGCCCCTCAGCTCCCCGGGCAGGAAGCTGCTCAGAAATCAAAGGTCTTACGGGGCGCTGAACATCTTCCAGGATTAGTGACACATCCGTTGGCAAAACTGCCGGCTCCAGTTTCTAAATTTAATTTAAAATATAAACCCAACGGAGAAAAGCGGTCGCAGGAGGCTAGCGAGAGCAAAACGCCGAGGATTTGGGTCAGGGGGTTGCGAAATCTCCTTGACTGTTGCTCTGCAGCTTCCTCTCCACCTCCAACGAGGCGGTGTACAAGGTGTTCAACGAGAGCGCGTGCCAGTTTTCCGGGCAGACCTGCAAACCGGAGGTGAGGATGTTGGGAAACTCGTCGGAACGTTACACTAAATCTGTCAGAGATAAGGTTATTTATTACACGGCAAATATTCGGGGGGTGATTTGAACCTGCGAGCTCTTCCAAGGGCAATCCCGCCTTTCTGAACTCGTTTACGTCACGTCGTTACTTTTCTCCAAGCTGTTGCGTGTGCGCAGCTGACTTGTCAAAACAGTGAAGCAGGATCACGCCCGCGATCGCTTCGGGTTGACCGAAAGGCGCCGTCGCTCTGCCCTGCGGCGCGTCTCCTGCCGCCGCGGTGTGCGAGCATCTGCTGTCCCCCCCAGACCTTCAACACCAGCAACGTCACCAGGCTGTGCCCCGACGCCCAGTGCCTCTTCGCGTTCTACGGCGGCGAGACGGCGTACCACAAGTACCTCATCGTCTTCCAGTTCTTCAACCTCTTCATGTTCTTCTGGCTCGCCAACTTTGTCATCGCGCTGGGCCAGGTGACGCTGGCGGGGGCCTTCGCGTCCTACTACTGGGCCTTCAAGAAACCCGATGACATGCCTGCCTTCCCGCTCTTCTCCTCCTTCGGCCGCGCGCTCCGGTACGTCCCTTTCCAGGAGGAGATTCTTGAGCTTCTTGAGGGTGTCCTCTTCTAACTGGGGTGATCTTTCCCAGGTACCACACCGGCTCGCTCGCCTTCGGCTCTCTGATCCTCGCCATCGTCCAAGTCATCAGGGTCACCCTGGAGTATCTGGATCACCGGTTAAAAGGTACCAGAGCTGGAACGGGGAGTGAGGGGATGAACAAGGTTGGCTGCTTCTGCTTTCCTCAGTGCCAGAGCTCCTGGCGAAAATCCAGGAGAATAATTTCAGTATTTCGGTAGAGAATCGAGATTTTCTTTTTAGGATCCCGTAGTCGTCTCTTTCTCCAAGAGACATTTCACGGGGTGGGAGCCAAGGGACGCACCATGGCGGTCACCATGGTCCTGGGTGACCGTCCAGGTGCTGGGGGAGTCTGCGTCCGGCCGTACGACTGTTGATCGGGCAGGAGGGTGGGAAGAACCCACGAGGCTGGAAACAGGGCGTGTGAGGGGGGAAACTGGGGCAGCAGGACATCTCATTGGGGACCTTGAAGTTGGTAAGGAAAGGCGTCTGTGGGTTTGGCTGCTCACCCTCTCCCGTGGCGTTCCTCCAGCGGCAGACAATAAGTTTGCCAAGTTCCTCCTGAGCTGCCTCAAGTGCTGCTTCTGGTGCCTGGAAAAATTCATCAAATTCCTCAACAGAAACGCCTACATCATGGTAAGAGATGCCCAGCGGTGACGCCCAAGGGGTCACGGCTACGGTGGGGGGGTCCCAGCACTCCCAGAGCTTTTTTGGGGGGCTGTTGAGAACCATGTCTCCTGATGTCACAGGAAAATGAAGCTTTTTAGCATTTTCCAGCCGTTTCGGGGGAAATCCTCAGCATCAGCCATGTTGCTTTGACTTTGGGAGGGATTTTCTTGGAGACAGCCGGGGTGGGGGACTCAGCTCTCGGTGTCTGCCATGGCTGAGCTGTCACTGGGTGAAGAAACGCCTCCAGGGTGGGATTTATCCGCGTTTTACTCAAAGATGGGATTCATTTCGCCCTCTTCTTCGCGGTGAACTCAGCGCAGCTCTGTTTCTCTCTTCTCTGCCCCTTTTTTTATGGGATTTCCCCCCTCAGATCGCCGTCTACGGCACCAATTTCTGCACCTCCGCCAGGAACGCGTTCTTCCTGCTGATGAGGAACATCATCAGGTGAGGTCCCGGCCTGCCCGCCTTGTTTTCAGGCTTTCCCGGCGTTTTGTGCCACGTCGGCCGCCGCCTCCTGAATGCGGGGTGGGGAGCGGATGCAGTTGCCCATTGCTTATCTCTCCACCCTCTTTCCAGAGTGGCCGTTTTAGATAAAGTTACGGATTTCCTCTTCTTCCTCGGTAAACTCCTCATCGTGGGAAGCGTCGGTAAGTGCTGGGGACTCAGTTTCTCTTCGGGGGCCAGAGGTTTTTGCCCGTAGTTGGTTACACCTTCCCAAAACCTCTGCTCTCCTCACCCCGCCCGTGAAACTGTTCCTTTCCATTTTACCCCTCCGTCCCCCCACCCGCGTGCTGCCGTTCTTCAGCGATCCCCGCCGTTTCCTTTTCCAGGGATCCTTGCCTTCTTTTTCTTCACCCACCGGATAAAACTGGTCCAGGACACGGCGCCGCCCCTGAATTACTACTGGGTCCCTATTCTGGTGAGCCGCTTTCTCGTCTTTTGGGGAATTTCGAAGCGATGGAAAGGAGATCTTTAACACAAATGCCTTCAAAACACCCCTTCGCTCACTGCTTCTGAAGGACCGTCTTTGTCGGAGGCGTTTTCTCCGTCCCCGTTGAAATAAGCCCTTTGTTTTCACCCGCCACAAAGAGGCGTCGCGCCCTTCCCGTGCTGCCCGGCTTGGCCCCTGTCCACCGTCCTCGCTGAGGCCTTTTGTCCTCAAGCGCGCTGGTCCCCACAGTCCTGCCCTGTTCGCTTCTCCTCCTTTCCCCGGGGAATTTGGGATTCAGCAGCTTTCCTCCTCCCCGGCTGAGGGATCGAGGCTTTGCCAGACGCCGGGTCGTGGCGTGACCGCACAATTTCTCTTTCAGACGGTGATCGTGGGCTCCTACCTCATCGCCCACGGGTTCTTCAGCGTCTACGGCATGTGCGTGGACACGCTCTTCCTCTGCTTCTGTAAGTGTCCGGCTCGGACGGTCCGTCTCCCGCTGGGTAGAAGTTTGTGGCAGCAAAACCTCCACCCCTTTGGGGCTGAACCCCAGAGTTGTCCAGATTTGGGGTTTGCTCCAAATTCCCGTGGTTTTCTCCCCCTTTTTCCTCTACCAACTCCTACCTGTGTTCTTACCAGCATCTGCTTTCCAGCAGCGGAGACCCACAGCCTGTCCTTGTCTCTTGGTCTTTCTGTTTTGGTGCTTTGGTCTTGGTGGGATCCAACTCCAACTAACTTCAATTTTCTTTTTTTTTTTTCCTCTTTTTCTTTTTTTTCTCCTTTTTTTCTTTTTTTTTCTTCCCCTCTTTTTCTTTTTTTTTTTCTTTTTTTTTTTTTTCCTCTTTTTCTTTTTTTTTTTTTCCCCTTTCCCTTTCCTTCTCCCCTTCCCGTCTCTCTTCACATGTTCTCCATCTTCCGTCTCCGCCCTGCCTCTCCCCGGCTGCTCTCCTGCTATTTTTCACTCTTCCCCATCACGGCCGCTTCTCCCTGGGGTTGCGAAAAGGTGAAGATCTGGAGAGGAACGATGGATCTCCCGAGAGGCCTTACTACATGTCCCCTGAGCTGAGTGAGATCCTCCTGAAGGCCAACCTCGAGCCTTCCAAAAGCGCCGATAGCCAAGGCTAGGCGCTGGCCATGGGGCAAATTTTTCCCCTCGATCCTTCAAAACCTTGAGGGTAGAGGGGGTGCCGATGCCGCAGTGCCCGATGCCGTACCAAATCCACCTTCCTGCCCGATAATTAATATTCTGATATCAAAAGATCAAACCTAGAATGTCACCAGAAGTCACTCTGGGCTCCCACGTGGCCGGTAGCGCCCAGCGAGGAGCTGGGAACCGGCCACGCCGGGGTGCCGATACGTGGTTGTGTTTTGCATCGAAGCAGAGATCTTTGTTCCCAACCGCGAGCCGTGGAAAGGGCGGGAGAGCCGCTCTGCCCGCGGGAGGCATCTCGTGCGGCACGACGGCGGTTTGTGGGACGGGCCGAGTGGGTTCCGCAGCCAAAAACCTGCTCTCGCTGCGCTTTTTCCTCTTCGTTCTGCCCCCAGCAAAGAGGAACCAGCCTCTTTCCTCGCCCACTCTTTCTATGCAAAACCAGGTTTGGCGCACTTCAAAAGATTTTTTTGGTTTTTGGCTTTTTTTTTTGGTGGGATTTGCAGATCTTTTGCTTTTAAGGCTGTTGCATCTGCGGCACTGCCTTCGTTGCAAAACACAGCTCGCCCTTTCCGCAGCTGAAAATTTCCTCGGTTTAGGGGAGCCGAAAAGCGCCGTCACCGGTCGCAAGTTGTTAAAATTCCAGAGAGTTTTTACCTGCAGCTTAAAATATTTTCTCTTGCTGGTTGTACGGAGGTTTAATCGCTGCGGGGAGGTGCTGGCTCGTCCCCCGAGCTGCCCGATGGGCTCCACTTTTTCCTCCTGAAGTGGTTGAGTTGATGGTTTGGCTTCTGCCTGATCCTGAGGAGCCGGAGCGGTGACGACTTCCCACGCTAACGCAGACTGTGGGTGGAAACGCTCGCCAAGGGTGCCTAGACCGGCCGGCTGGGGCGGTTGTGGGAAGAGAAACAGAGCCTGAGTGGGGGGTGAGGCCCCAGGACGGCTCCGGGAGCTCGGAATTGCCGAGGGTCTGTCAAGGGAGCGGTGTGAGCACCCCGCGGGCTGCAAGGCTGCGGGGAAATCGTGTGTTGTGCTGGCGAGGGTTCCAGTGGGGCTGTAGTGTGGCGTCGCTATGGCTAGAGAAATCAGAGAAAAAATCCTTGGCTAGAGAAATCGGAGAAAAAATCCTCAGCTAGAGAAATCAGAGAAAAGAAACTCGGTAAATTTGGCTGGGAGGCAGCTGGTGGGGTTAGAGCCCCTGAGGAAACGGCAGCCAGGCTCAGGCTGGATCCTGACCTCGTTTTTTCCTCTTGATAGTCCAGAAACGATTAAGTTTTTTTTTAAAAAATGACATTCTGGCTGCACACAGCCGGGGTAGCCGCAGCCGGATCTCGCATTACAAATCCTCGCGCAGACAGAGCCTCGTTTTTCCAGTTGTGCCCCTTTAGGACAAAGCTGCATTGTTACCGCTCGGATTTTTTCGCAGAGGAGCTCTGAGATCCCTCTCCAAACAGCCCAGGGCGCTGAAGCTGCCGCTTTGGGGGTTTGTTTGGTTTGGGGTTTTTTTCTTTTTCTTTTTTTTTTTTTTTTTTTGGTGGCTGTGATTTTCCTACCACTTGTTGTGAAGAGAGAGAGAGAGGCTGCGCGGCATGTTCGGCACCGATGATGTACGCGCGGCGTGTCGACGACGAGGGCGTAGCGCATGCCCAGCGGGATTGCTTGGCGCTGGCGTCGCGAAGCGTTTCGGCCGCACAAAGAGCGGGGAGAGCCGCGGCATCGGGCTCCTCGGGGAGGAGAACCGCGCTCCTGGCTGGCAGGGATGGAGGTCGCGGAGGAGATCTCTTTTCCTGCAGCACTGTTAAAATTTCCTGCTGTCTCCTTGGAAAAAAAAAAGCCAAAAACCAAAACAAAAAAAAACCCCAAACCCATACAAAAAAAAAAAAAACCAAAACACCCCAAACTCTGCTTTCTTCTAGATAACAGCAGGTTGGTTTTTGGGGCGCAGCGCTCCCCGTGAAATGGGAGAGGTGCGGCTGTGGGGGTTTGTATGGCTGGGGGGGGGGATTTAGGAGAAAATCCCCCCCCCCATGAGCTGAAATATTTTAATTTCTATAAAAAAGAATTCTTAGACAAGCAGGACGGCTGTTCCTCTCGAATCGCTGCCTTTACGCTCCTCGCAGCTGTGACCCCGGCCACGCCAACCTCTGTGTCTGTCCCCCCCCCGCGGCGGCTGCGCGGGGGCGGGGGTTTCTTTTTGCAGTGGAAGACCTGGAGCGTAACGACGGCTCGGCCGAAAAGCCTTATTTTATGTCGCCCGACCTGAAAAAACTCCTGAAGAAGACCAACAAAGGTCAGCCGGACGCCTAGAGCCTGTCCTCGTCCTTTCCCTGCCGCCTCTTCCTGCAGCATCGTTAGTGGAAATCTCGTTAATGAACCTCCAAGCGCCGGCTCCTTTCTCCGCCGCGGGGGAAAAGCGGCAGAAGGGGGTTCGCTCGAGAGAGGGGTGGGGTAGTTTTAATTATTTCACCTCCGATCGTTGCGGTCGTTAAAGGAAAACTCGGCTCTAGCGTGTCCGCCGCTGCAGGAATCGTCGCGGAGAACGTCCCGTTGGTCAAAAAAACCCAGCTGGGGGGTTCCCGGCCGAATCCTGCCGGCATAGGTGCTGGTAAAAGCAGCGGGGAAATCTCTCTGACACTTCCATCTTCCGACGCCAAAACGGATTAATTAATTAATCAGATCAAGTAGTTTTGTTTTATACCGGTAAAAAATGTGCCGTTATTTTCAGGACCGCTGCGTACGGCCCTCCCGTAGCGCTTGGGTGAATCCCGGCGAAGAACCGGACGGGTTCCAGCAGCTCCTCGATTTCATTTTGATTTACAGCCCCCCCGTCCCCCCGAAATATTTTATTGGAGTTTTTGATTCCTACCTGGAGAGCCAAAACGTGCTGAAATCGCCTCGATTCTCTTGCCACCTTCCGGAGGCGCTGCAGGGCCCGGCTTTGGGGTTGTGCCGAGCGCGTTTAGAGAATTAATTCATTTAGAAAAGTGCCAATTAGTGATCTTACAGCCACAGCGGGGAAACGAGGGGGTAAGGAGCAGGACCGGGGCAGAGCCGGATCCGGACACTCTGTACATCTCTCTAGGACTGACAGCTTCTGCTGATTCCTCCCCAAAATCCCGCGTTGCATATTTAAAACAAAAAAATATTGACGGCAAACCCTTCCCTACCTGTCGAACGAAACGCTTTGCCTGCGTGAGGAACTGGGAGGACCCCACCTGCGGCCGTGGTGAAGGAGTGTGTGTGTATATATATATATTTTTTTTTTTAGGCTAATATTCGATAATTTTAAGCAAGCCAAATGACAAAGAGCAGGTTGCCTTACGTCCTGGGCGTGCCGCGGCATCACCTGGGCTTGTGGCCGACGGCGAAAGGGGAAAGTCCAGCCCTTGGGCAGCTCCTGGTGGGGAAAAAAAAGGGGAGAAAGAGATGAAAGGGGGGTTAAATATCATTAATCCACAAATATTGAAATTAAAACCAGAACCGGGCAGGATTTAAACACCTCCTCTGGCACGCACAGCTGCCCAAGTGTCCTTAGAGGCTCGGCCGGGTGCAGGGACACCGCAAATTGTGGGGGGATTTGTCGAAAAATAAATGCACTGAGGCTTTGGTGGAGAATTCAACAGCTCCCAACGTTCGCTTAGCCACCTTTAATTTGTGCTGAAAGAGATGTTTTCCTTCTTTTTTATCTATTTCTTAATAATTAGATCCTTGTCGTACTTTTGTAAGATACGAGGAACGTTTTCTACCTGATTTATTAAATGGTTCGGGGGGGGTTTGTATATTTTG
This sequence comes from Syrrhaptes paradoxus, assembly GCA_013400615.1. Taxonomy (NCBI): domain Eukaryota; kingdom Metazoa; phylum Chordata; class Aves; order Pterocliformes; family Pteroclidae; genus Syrrhaptes; species Syrrhaptes paradoxus. The sequence goes on from VZTO01007664.1 coordinate 13,575, forward strand.
TTGCTTTTACTACGTTTTTGGCAGTTCTGTAGCTGTTATTTCGATCTCTTCCAGTCCTATTTTTGGGACAAATGTTGAAATATTTACCTGGCAGCACGCAGAGATGGAAATGCCCTGGCCCGGGGCTGCCGTAGGTCGACGCTTGCGGGAACGAAACGTCATCGTGGCTCTAAAGCGCCTTTTTCCTCGCGTCTCGATGTAGCTGACCGGGGTGGAGAGCTAAAAAGAAAGGTGAAGGTAAAAAGAAAAGTTGAAGCTAAAAGGAGGAGAATCCTCTCGGTTTGGTCCAGGGGGTAAGAGGGAATAATGAAGGGAATAATTTCAGGAATTATTCCGTTTCTAGCTACACTACCACCTACGAGAAAAATCTTCCCTGCAGCCTGACGCTGCTCTGGAATTATTTTCAGGTTTTTTTTTTTCCCCTCTGCGTAGGTTTTGAGGGGGTTGGTTTGTGTTTCCTGTTAGAAATGTTTGTCTAGAGGGTGAGTTTACTCCCCTCTCCTCGCCCTGAGCTGTTCTCTTTTTAGATCAGGACACTTTTTGGTGGTGGAAATAACCGAGGACCGTCAGGGATGCTCTTTATAAACAGGCAAAAATACCAGAGAGGTTTTTAGGTCTGGAAATACAAATGTTGAGGATAAATGTAGCAAAAAGTGGTTTTTTTTATTAGGACATGAGTCTGGCTCTGCTGCATTCGTACACTCGGTATTTGAGGAGCAGAATTTGGGATTACTCTTCCCGACGCAGCAGCCGGCTTTTCAAAGCTGGAATAACCAGGTGCTGCGCTTGCTGAGAGCTTTGGGAAGCAGAGAGGGAAATATTCCGGTAAACGAGGGGGTTTGGGGGAAAAATCAGAGCCGCTCGGGCGAGGCCAGCTGTCTGGTGGGATTGTGGTGCCTGGAAAGGCTTCGCTCCATCACTGGGGTTCTTTCTTGATGCTTGGAGCACGTCTCCTTGCGCCTCTACTGTGTATTTAATTCATTCTTTAAGATTTAATTCATTCTTTAAGATCAATCGCGCTCTTTTCTGTCGTGTGAGATGCAACTTTTGTCCCTATAAACCGTGTGTGCTCTGAGTTATTCCCTCAATTGGGGCTGGGCAAGTAAAAAAAAAACCCTAAAACCGCTAAAAACTGCAAGGTTGATGTTCTAAAAACTAAAAATCCTTATTTTAAAATGTATTTCTGAGGCATTAACCCCTCCTGCCGCGCACCGGGGCTCCGGTGTGAGGCTGTACCTGGGGCGGGAGCGTCCGTGCGTGTTCCCGATGTCGCGTGTGACGGTTCTTTCGATGTCAGCGTTGCAGCCGCTAATAAAAGTGCCTGTTTGGACCCAGCTTCTCCTTCCCTCTGACCTCGCGGGGCTCCGGCGTCGCGGCAAAGCCTTCAATCCTTGGCCCGCAGAAGGTGGCAATCTCCAGCAGAGGTTTAATAGGTTTGTTTTTTTTTTTTTTTTAAGGAAATTTGGACATTTACAGTCATTCACCTTTATGCTTGAGTTGAACAAAGCCAAAGCCATCTTTGAGATGTTCCCTCGCTGCGTTCCCGCAGGAGACCTTGTGGCCGTGGCCGGGTGGCACCCTCTGCCGCCGCACCAACACATCGCAGGCGGCAGCTCCACGGAGGGTGGCAGGCACCCAGCGGTGTCCCCAGCACCACCTGCCTCTAGGACCCCTCAGGCCCCGTTGTCCCCACAGGCTGCTCTCCTCAGGATGGTCCCCTCAGTCCTGGGACCTCCTCGGGCCCCCTTGTCCCCTCAGGTCGGTCCCCTCAGGCCCCTGATCCCCCTCAGGTCGGTCCCCTCAGGCCCCTGATCCCCCTCAGGTCGGTCCCCTCAGGCCCCTGATCCCCCTCAGGTCGGTCCCCTCAGGCCCCTGATCCCCCTCAGGTCGGTCCCCTCAGTGCTGGGACCCCCTCAGACCCCCCAGTCCCCTCAGGTCTGTTCCCTTAGTGCTGGGACCCCCTCAGGCCCCTGATTCCTCTCAGGTCCCTCGTCCTCTCAGGCCACCAGCCCCCAGAGGCTGCTGGTCCCCTCAGCTCGGTTCCCTCGGTCCTGGGACCCCCTCAGGCCCCTGATTTCCCTCAGGTCAGTCCCTTCAGAGCTCCCGGTCCCCTTAGCCTGGTCCCCTCAGTCCTGGGACCCCCTCAGGCCCCTGACCCCCCTCAGGTCGGTCCCCTCCGCCCTGAGACCCCCTCAGGCCCCTGACCCCCCTCAGGTCGGTCCCCTCCGCCCTGAGACCCCCTCAGGCCCCTGACCCCCCTCAGGTCGGTCCCCTCCGCCCTGAGACCCCCTCAGGCCCCTGACCCCCCTCAGGTCGGTCCCCTCCGCCCTGAGACCCCCTCAGGCCCCTGACCCCCCTCAGGTCGGTCCCCTCCGCCCTGAGACCCCCTCAGGCCCCTGACCCCCCTCAGGTCGGTCCCCTCCGCCCTGAGACCCCCTCAGGCCCCTGACCCCCCTCAGGTCGGTCCCCTCCGCCCTGAGACCCCCTCAGGCCCCTGACCCCCCTCAGGTCGGTCCCCTCCGCCCTGAGACCCCCTCAGGCCCCTGACCCCCCTCAGGTCGGTCCCCTCCGCCCTGAGACCCCCTCAGGCCCCTGACCCCCCTCAGGTCGGTCCCCTCCGCCCTGAGACCCCCTCAGGCCCCTGACCCCCCTCAGGTCGGTCCCCTCCGCCCTGAGACCCCCTCAGGCCCCTGACCCCCCTCAGGTCGGTCCCCTCCGCCCTGAGACCCCCTCAGGCCCCTGACCCCCCTCAGGTCGGTCCCCTCCGCCCTGAGACCCCCTCAGGCCCCTGACCCCCCTCAGGTCGGTCCCCTCCGCCCTGAGACCCCCTCAGGCCCCTGACCCCCCTCAGGTCGGTCCCCTCCGCCCTGAGACCCCCTCAGGCCCCTGACCCCCCTCAGGTCGGTCCCCTCCGCCCTGAGACCCCCTCAGGCCCCTGACCCCCCTCAGGTCGGTCCCCTCCGCCCTGAGACCCCCTCAGGCCCCTGACCCCCCTCAGGTCGGTCCCCTCCGCCCTGAGACCCCCTCAGGCCCCTGACCCCCCTCAGGTCGGTCCCCTCCGCCCTGAGACCCCCTCAGGCCCCTGACCCCCCTCAGGTCGGTCCCCTCCGCCCTGAGACCCCCTCAGGCCCCTGACCCCCCTCAGGTCGGTCCCCTCCGCCCTGAGACCCCCTCAGGCCCCTGACCCCCCTCAGGTCGGTCCCCTCCGCCCTGAGACCCCCTCAGGCCCCTGACCCCCCTCAGGTCGGTCCCCTCCGCCCTGAGACCCCCTCAGGCCCCTGACCCCCCTCAGGTCGGTCCCCTCCGCCCTGAGACCCCCTCAGGCCCCTGACCCCCCTCAGGTCGGTCCCCTCCGCCCTGAGACCCCCTCAGGCCCCTGACCCCCCTCAGGTCGGTCCCCTCCGCCCTGAGACCCCCTCAGGCCCCTGACCCCCCTCAGGTCGGTCCCCTCCGCCCTGAGACCCCCTCAGGCCCCTGACCCCCCTCAGGTCGGTCCCCTCCGCCCTGAGACCCCCTCAGGCCCCTGACCCCCCTCAGGTCGGTCCCCTCCGCCCTGAGACCCCCTCAGGCCCCTGACCCCCCTCAGGTCGGTCCCCTCCGCCCTGAGACCCCCTCAGGCCCCTGACCCCCCTCAGGTCGGTCCCCTCCGCCCTGAGACCCCCTCAGGCCCCTGACCCCCCTCAGGTCGGTCCCCTCCGCCCTGAGACCCCCTCAGGCCCCTGACCCCCCTCAGGTCGGTCCCCTCCGCCCTGAGACCCCCTCAGGCCCCTGACCCCCCTCAGGTCGGTCCCCTCCGCCCTGAGACCCCCTCAGGCCCCTGACCCCCCTCAGGTCGGTCCCCTCCGCCCTGAGACCCCCTCAGGCCCCTGACCCCCCTCAGGTCGGTCCCCTCCGCCCTGAGACCCCCTCAGGCCCCTGACCCCCCTCAGGTCGGTCCCCTCCGCCCTGAGACCCCCTCAGGCCCCTGACCCCCCTCAGGTCGGTCCCCTCCGCCCTGAGACCCCCTCAGGCCCCTGACCCCCCTCAGGTCGGTCCCCTCAGGCTCCTGGTCCCCTCAGGTCCCTCGTCCTCTCAGGCCACCAGCCCCCAGAGGCTGCTGGTCCCCTCAG
>VZTO01007665.1:0-15215 GCA_013400615.1 Syrrhaptes paradoxus
CTGCTCGGGTTTCTATTACGGCTTTTACTAGCACAATTCATTTTCTCGCTGGGAATAATCTTAGAATCAGAATAGTTTGGACTGAGTGGGACCTTTAAAAGTTATCCAGTCCAACCCCCCTGAAATGAGCAGGGATATCTTCAACTATTGCTCAGAACCCCATCTAACTTGACTTTCCAGGGATGGGGCATCTGCCACCTCTCTGGGCAATCTGTTTAGTGTTTCCCCCCCTTCATTGTAAAAAAAATTCTTCCTTGTATCTAATCTGCCTGCAGTCTTGGAACCTTCCATAATGCCCTGCCTCAATACTGATATGTAGAAATGGCAATTTTCTTAAGCCTTTGAGCTCTGCTGAGAAATGGGTAAGTAAAGAGAAGCTACATGGATCCCAGCAGTGACACAAAATAATCTGAGACACTGATTTTTTTTTTAATCTTTGCAACTTTTATGATCCAGGCATGTCAGCACCTTCTTGATAAGAAACATATCGTTTTAAGGATAGTTCCAATAGCTCTTCCAGCAACTTCAAACAGATTAGTAGGTATCCAGGCCATTGGTCTTATTAGTAGTGACATCTCAGATTATTGCTGAGCTCCAGAGAACTCTAGGAATGTTATCTTCTTCATTTGAATTTCCCCATATCCTTTCCCAGCTCTGTCATGCCCAATCCCAACAATTACTTCCAACTGGTTGACCTCAGAAAGCGAGATCATTTCAAAAGAATGTCATGCACAATTTACTGCCCTGTTTTGTCTTTGCATTCATTTTTCCACACATCTGTGATTGTTTCCCAAGATGTCCAGAGCCAGCTGACACACACTTGTTAAAATATATTCATCATTCTATAAAGATTAACAATCATCAAGATACGGAGACAAAGTAGTACTTCTTCCACAGTGGCTAACCTCTCTGAAAAATGGCAAGGGCCCAAACTGCCAGGAATGAGATGAGTGGATAGGAATTACAGAAATCTTCTCATCCGAGTCCAGATTTCAAAATTGTAGAGGGTACCAATAGGGGCATATCAGTGCAACAGAAAGCAAGGTGTGATCATAGTATCCATCATCACTAGTATCCATACACAGACAATGAAAAGAGGTATCCTGCCCCGAGTCACCATATCTGGAGGAAAGCTAGGGACAGTTAAAATTAGACAACTAAAATTAGTCTGTGGGGATTCCTTACAGCAATTAAAAGGAGCATAACCTGAATATGCAAAACAAACATGATGAAATTTCTGATTTTAGAAAAATTAGATTGGGTGAAACTGAGGAAAACCATAATTTGGAATGATTTTATGGTTGGATATGAGCCTCCACTCTTCTTAAAACTGGCTGCTGTACCAAGCTTCTGGTAAGTAACATAACAGTAAACCTTCTGGCCCTGATTTTGTAATGTCTACAATTTCTGTAATCTTTGCCATTTGAAAGTAGACTGCAGGTGATAATACAAAACATGGAAAAAGACAAAGGATGGTTAAATGGCTACAGAACAGAACTTCTAATAACTGTTGCTTAAAGGCTCCCCTGGCTATCCTTTGAGTCTCCTTAATGCAATAATAAAAGTATTTTTACAGGTGTGTGACAGCATAAGAGGTAGAAATTAAAATATTGGCTAAAACATTATTTTATTCACAAGGAAACCCTCGGTCAAAAAAATCTGTGGATTATGGAAGGGGAAGGGTGGAGAGTCAATAGGGATTACAAATCTCCAGTGTATGGAACGATCCAGTATGGGTAAGGAGTGAAATCTCTGTTTTTCAGTGAAAAAGCTTCAATTACTAGTCTTTTATACTGGCTGATGAAAAAAAGAATTAGCCTTATTGGACATAGATTTTCTTTGCACTTTAAATTTTTATTTTAGGCTCATATGGTGTTATATTTCTAATTATAGATAAATGCTGTAAAGGTTTTCCTAGCTGCTGACAAGGTCAAATTATTCCTTAGAAATATTCAAATGTCTGGCTCAGACTTACCAGAAAATTACCTGCTGAAGATATGTTGGACAAAGTATTTCCAGAATAACCTCTTATTTGCTTTACAAGATACGAAGCAAGTTCTTCGACAGGGATATAGGAAAGATGTGTAATTCACTGTAGGACTGAGAGCTGGGCTGATATAAGGACTTCCAAATTTGTGGATTGTGGCAACTATCTTTTGCAGATGGGATTAAATTATCTGATGTGCTAGTTCACACACACATACAGATTAGGTAGGGGGTTGAAAAATAGTGGAACTTCCTATAAATAATTTACAGCACTGTGTAAGACTGATTTTAGATGCTACATCTCTGGGAAAGGTTAATTTGCTGTTGATACTGGTCAAAATGCTGCTAGGATCCCTGTTTTTGCCTTGTACGAGACCTAAACTGATTGCTTTCATTATGTTACTCCTTATGACCTATGTATCATATCTGATGCACACTTATGGCATAGGTTTCACACCTTAATTTTACAAATATTTGTAAATTTCATTGCTCATTAGAAAACAACAAAAAAAAAAGTCAGAAGGCCTTGTAGTTCCTTCCCTGAGTTTCTGTGGGCAGTGTCTATTCTACTAATGTCAGTCAAGCACATTAGATCACAGTGACCCGTTCTTCACAGCAGGCCCTCCCAAGTACAGTCAGGTACTACACCTCCCTATCCCTCTTTCCAGAGGCATTTATAGATGTTAAGACCAAAGGATGTCAACTTCTAGTGTTTTTAGAGGGGTTTTGGAAACACTGCTGTATCTGGGTTGCTTTACCAGCATAAGGTATGGAGACAGTCAGAGCTCTCTGATATAGTGGATAGTAGAAAGAAAGTGAGAAGTAAAATGATTATCATTCCTTACAGTAAATGAAAATGATGGGTTTCCAAATGAAATGGCAGGTGTAAAACTGAACATAATTCAGTTACTGAATTTACTGTCACAAGATAATATGGCTAATATTGTAAACAGTTTCAAAAAGTAAAATCCAAAGACAAGCCTCATCAGTGGCATCCAAATAGTGTGGGTAAGACTTCACCACCACTCTAGAAGTTTTTACATTTTTGATAGCCAGAAGCTGGGTTGCATGGTTCTTTGAGCAGAATCAGTAACTCAGGGTACTGAGCTAATGGAGCTTTAGTCTGAACCAGCTAGACACATTTAGTCTTCTTACCTTTCATGCTGTAAGGTAGGCAAGTAGTGTATTCTTCATTTAATAGAGTCATTGGGCTGGGCATTGTTCTCTGGCTAAAGAAGTCTGCTTTTACACTGAAAAATGTTTTATGCCTGTATCAAATTGAGAATTTGTTTGTGGCTGGCACTGACTGCCCATATCCGTGTGGTACTTTCAGCCAACTCACATTTCTGGGCTGCCTTCAGTCTCTCCTGTTGGCAAGCTGTGAACACTTTGTACTTTGCACAGCCATCAGAAGCCTACAGATTTGTCTGTAGGCATGTACATTTATTTAAGGCAATTCAGATTTCCTCATCTTGTTTTAAAAAAATCACCTTATTTCCATATTTATTGCAAAATATCTCTTCTGCAGCTGATTTAAGCTGCTGAATCCTCTTCTTTATCTGCCTGTTATATCTTCACTGATTTCTTGTAAGGTTTTATGCTCTGCTCTGTCAAACATTTGTAAGTAAGCATATGTTGTTCTGAGTAGGACATAAAATGCTTCTGCAGTATGACATCTCCTGTCAGCCCACAGCTATAGTAAGAGCGATCTCTTATTTTCTAATCCGAACATCAAAGGTCCCTTTCTTTCTTCACAGTATAGCAAGACAGGGAGGGGGAAAGAAAAGAAAGAAAAAGGAGTATATTTCAAGTGTTTCACTGAAGAAGCCATTACCTTGAATAAGGCTTTTGTAATGCCAATGCACTGTGAATCATATAATTCAGATCTGAAGCTAATATGCTGTTTGAAAGTGTACCTGTTGTTGAGATAATTCCTAAACAGGGAGGCAGAGAAGTCATTATTAGATAGGACAAGACATGAAGTGAATTACTGAAATAAGCAATAAAGGAATCTCAGCCTCTACAATTTGCCTGTCAAAAATGAAGCTTTTAATCAATTTAATAAGTGTAACAATATATTAGCTCAGCAGCCTGCCATCTCAGCATGTAATTTTAACTATAAAGAACATTCTACAAACACTATAAAGCCCCAAAGTGCTCTTTAAAAAAGTCTCTAAAACATAAACAAGGTTTTTAATAGCCTGCATCAGCAGGACTAGAACAAATCACAGGAATGTAATGAAGAAGCTTTTTTTTTCCCCCAAAAAGGATTCTACAGCTTTTGCTAGATAATCTCACTACACTCCTCATTCTTTTATAGAGGCAAAATTTAACCTTAATTTGTTATTTTCTCTCTAAAATCTCACTATTTTTCATGCCTTATGGAACTACTTACAGTAATTTTCATTAGTTCTCTGAGAGTCTTGTAACCATCCATTGCTAATTCCAACAATGTCCTGGCATACATACGAAAACACAAGGGAATGTTATTAAACAGTACTAAGGGCAATACAAAATTTCACTCTCAAACTGCAATGTTAGAATAAATTTTCATATGAAAGTACTACTGTATATTATCAATAAATTGACAGAAAGTGAAATCATCATTTATATTATTTTGTAACTTAAAACATTTCGGTGAAGGAATTACTGTAAGTAACTTTCCCTCACTGTGAAAATTCCGTCCCAGAGCCTTCCACATAACACACAAGTCACCACATAGTTGAAAATGAAGAAAACTAAAGGATTGGCACATATACAAGGGTGCTTGACAGAAAAAAGTGGCATATATAAACTAATTTTTCTGTGCAACCATGAATGCTTGCAGCAGTATCTTAATGCAGTAAGGTCTGCAAAATGAACTTCAGGTTCACATCATCAATACACAGTTCTCTATGTGCAGGCAATAATGTAAACTATTTTCTGCTCTTCCACCCTCCAATGCACCTGGCCTACCCCACAATTATGGGAAAGGACAGCTGTGGCTTCTGTGATGCCTTCCGTGTTTCAGAAGTTAAGTCAGGGAGCAGCGACTGAACCTTGCACAGGGATGGAAAAGTGTTCTCTGAATTGCCTTTCCATGGAACTGAGTGTGCTGAAGAGCCTAATGCAAACTAGCCCCTGAAGAAAACCATTTGTATCTATGTTCTGCAAAAGGAGAAAATTAATTCTCGACCCTCAAAGGAGGAGACAGCATGTGCAAAAGGTCAACAGCTGCACCATCACATTTGAATCTTAAAAGTCTATCCAACTGGAGAAACAGATGCGAATTTGGAACAAAATGAAGGACATTTCTCCCTCAATGCGCCAGTAACAGGGACGCAGGAGGGAGCAGATTAAATCCCAGGACTGTCATTTATGCCTAGGTATAGCATATATGTAAACTACCACATTAAAGAGGAGACATTTTATGGCTCTGTGTACCAGCCTAATCAACAACGTGTTTTCCCCAAAATCAGTAATTTTCAACTTTAATAGAAATGCTCACAAAAGTAAAATAAGACCATGGGGGTAAAGCACATAGGACCACATGTCATACTCAGTGTACAGGCCACTTTGAAGAAGTACTCTGCAGACATATATGTAGCAACTGCTCTACCTGTAAAGCTCGGTGGGATCCTGGCATGTTTACCACTTCATATTTGTTGTGCAAGTTGATGAGTTGCTTGGAGAAATCTCTGATCTAGTGATTGATTCTATAAAATAGAATTTTCTGGGGTTCAGTGAAGCCCTGCAGTTTGCTGCTCATTTGCTGTCAGCTATTAAGGAGAAGTCTGGGTTGAATTTTCTTAGTTCTTTCTTATGTATCTCTTATCATATGATTACATATGAGAACATTTGTCACCATTGATGAAAACAGACAGAGTGAATTTACTTCCATGGTATCTGTAACGCTTTTTTTAAAAATTTTCTGTGACTAGCAATGTGAATATAGACGTATATGTATGTGTATGAGAGTTTATGCATGTGTGTGTGTTTTGTTGACATTATTTGTGAGAATTCTAATGGAAAAATTGTATTAATAGCACAGTAACTGCATCAAGTGTTGCAGCCTCACTGTATCAGCCATCTTGAACTCACTTGGATTTCTCTCTTCATTCCAAATGTTTTAGCTATCCAGCGGAGGAGTTATGATTACTACAAATTATTTTTTTATTTTCTGCTGGAATTTGTTCATTGTTTCTGATGGAAATTGTTGATGTGTGTTTTAACCTATATTCACAGCAAAAATTTCTAACCTATCATGAACAAATTGACAGAACTCCCATGTAGATATTTAATAAATTTTAATGAGGTTAAACATACTGAATAAATCATTTACTTTAAGGTCTTCTCACTTTGCATGGTCTTTTGTTTTAGAGCTTTGCATTGTAGAGTAATAAATACACAAATAAAGTTCTGGTAATAACCATTATTATACAACTGAAATGGGTAATTACGCTCCACAAGTCATTACCTATTTACATGTTGTATTAACTTGATTGACTTTAAATTTCATTGATTAATTCAATTAATGATGTGTTAGTCCAGTCAAAATAGATTCCATAGCATCAAACCACATCTGGTAGGGAATTCTAATATTCTAGGCACTACATCTCTTGTAAAATAAACCTTCTATATCTATCAACAGCTAATTACTTTAGACAGCTAATCACTTTAGACAGCTAGTAAATTCAATTTTTAGTCAAATATTTAAAATCCTTGGTAAATCTTCATTTACTGTAACAAAGGGTGCAGTTATGCAATATATTCCCTTTGGTGGAGAAGTTAGTTAAATAATCCATTCCACCCTCCCTATTTTAATGTTTTTTCTCATGCTAATGCTGTATTCATCATTCTTAATACAACTGCTTATGAAGCCACAATGTAAATCAGATCACTTAGATATTTTGATTTCAAAATGAAACACCAAAAAACATTTCTGCATTCCTGCTTATAGCGGAAACAAGTAAGGATTCTGCCTTGTGATGGAAGGCAGAAAAGTGTGCAGAAAATAGCATGTCTAAATCCTGGACTGGAAGCAGTCTAAGAACATTGAAATATATGTGGCTCGTTTCCCAAGTGAATGCTTTAAATACCTGCATACAAAATTTATGGAAGGAGCCAGATGACAACCTGGGAAATCATCAGCCAAGAACACAGGGCCAAGAGGACGGGAAGAGGATGCCTGGCAGTGGCAGGTCAGTTGTCTGGTAGGATTCTGTGTCCTAAACTCACACTGAATTTTCCACTTTTTCATTCCAGTCACAAAATATAAACAAAGCCGAACTTAGCAACAGAGGACTGAAAACACAAGTCTGCTTGTTTAACTCAGTGCCTAATCATGAAAGTGAAAGAGTTAGGTTTGTGTTTATTTCCTCCTTTGCAGACCTTAGAGGTGGCCAAACCAGCAAACTTATCTTTGTGTTTAATGTTCCCCATCAGCTGTAATGGCTCTCTACTCATGATCTGGCTTTTTAGATGCTACCTGTATGAGGACCAAATTACTCTCTTCTTTACTGGGGTGATTAGGTGTTCGACCAAATTTACTTGAGTCACTTTGCTAGGTCCAGGCATGTAATTTTTAGATATTTTTTGTTCAAATATCTAAGTTTCTTCTTTGGATTTTGATCAAAGTTCATGGTGTTCTTTGAAAAGCTCAAACAGAACAAGTTCTCAAAATGAACTACTGTCAGGTTTGTAGTTGCCCAAATCCTCCTGCTGGCCCTTCTTGTAGATGAGCATCACATTTGCTAACCTCCAGTCAGCTGGGACCTCCCTGGTTAGCCAAGTGTAATAGTTTTGACCATGGTTGGCAGCCACAACACAACAACCACACAATCACCCTCCCCCACTCCCAGGGATGGGGAAGAGAATTAAGGGGGTAAAGGGAAAAGAGACTTATGGGTTGAGATAAGAACAATTTAATAACTAAATTACAATAAAACTACTACTACTAATAATAATATTAATATATACAAATATNTAGTAATTGGGGCTGTGCTCCCTCACAGCTTCTCCTGCCCCTGTAGACACGGGCACAGCAGAGAAGCTGAAAAGTCCTTGACTGTCCTGGCAGTGACTATAAACATCAGTATGTTATCAGCCTTCTCCCCAGCACAAATCCAAAACACAGCCTCTTACTAGCTACTATGAAGAAAGTTAACTTTGCCTCAGTTTAAACCAGGACACCAGGACTGCTGATAAATGATTAGTAGTGCCTTGGTAAGCACTTCTGCCAGCTCCCTCAGTACACTTGGGTAGATCCCATTCAGCCGCATAGACCTGTGTGTGTCTAAATACACCTCTTTACTCCTCTTTACTAATTGTGGACAGATTATAGAGAACAAGCTTAAACGTAGAGGTAAACTACACTTTTACCTGGTCAGATGAAACTTGCTGTAATACACAGTTCCCATGTCTTTGCACGTTTTGTTTTCTTAACATGTCCCACTACTTCTAAATAAGTTTTGAACAGCTACATGACTATTAATCTTGTAAAATTTATTTGATACAAGCAAATAGAAAGAAGACAACAAAGCTATTTGCACGTTCCACTTGACTGGATTCTTCATTCTGATCTCCTAAGGAGTTCAGAATACATTCCTATTAGGCCAATAGTTAGATCATTAACATGTATGTCTTTAAAGAGTCAGATGTCTTTATACACAGAGAATTGGACAGATTAGATACATATTTATATTATATATCTTTAAAATGTTGTGTTTTCAAAAGTAAAAAATTCTGTGTTAAAAATGAGGTTTTAAGAGCATTCAAATTACACTACACTGTAGCAGAAAATAAATCTGCATTAGGCTAAATTATTAGTTCGCTTTAAAAGAAAGGACTATTACCTACTATAGTTGCAGGAAAGACTGTTATTCAACATTCTTTAGTGATTCAGCATATCAACCTTGATATATTCTGAACATCTTTCTAGCTTTTTTCCTGCTGGTATTCATGGGGAAACTAGTTCAAAAGAAGTTATAAACTAAATAGAAGTCTGGTAATTAACGTGCAAATGCTAGAATGACTGGACATTAATTCTCTAGAAATGACAGCTACAGACAAATATGATGTGACTTACATGGCAGGGACATCATGATACAGAAAGAGACAAACCTTCAAATTAAGCCTCTCAACAGGAATACTCTAAAAGCTTGGGGACATTAGTTTTTGCTAAGTATTTACTTATCCCTTTAGGGTGGAACTTGTGTCTTTTGTTTCGATCTCCACCCCCTTCTCAACAAATGGTCAGATTCTTAGCATTATACACAGAAAGACAAAATTAAGAAGAACAAAAAATGTTCATTCTTTCTTAAAACCTGATAACTGCACATCTTCTGTAGCCCTGCCGTTAAATGACCTCCCTCCAGCTTCTTACAATTTTAGAGCAAGATCCATTTATCCCACCTACTATTCTGTTCTGGCATTTGAGCAGAGAGATCGCTCCACCTCACAAGAATGTGGAGACATCTGTTTTCTGAGGTCCTGCAAAGCATTATACAGAGCTCTCTGTGGATAACTGAGTCAATCTGAATGGCCTCATATTCACCTCCAACCACTAGTCTTCAGTTCATTTAATTTATAACTGTTCTCTCAGTTCAAATCTTTGTTCTCACGGCAAATCTTTCCTTAGTATTATTTGTCAAAGACAATTCTTCGTTAACAGCTTGGTTAACATACAGCCAACACTGTATGTTTTAGTGTAATAACAAAAATGGAAGGTTTTCTGTTATGGGAAAAGAAAAGCCTAAAAGCACAGAAAAGACTGTGTCTAGACTTCCCTGTTGCCAAAGCTGCAAATAATTCTGACTGAACAACACCTCAGCTAGGACGTTGCTTCAAAAACAGCAATGCAAAGAAAGTGCCATTCCCATTTTGTGACAGATACATTAAATGTAACTTCATGTACATTCATATATTCATAGGTACAAAGGATCTTGCCCTAATTATTAATAAAATCCTATTACTACTGACCTAATTGTTAATTTTTTCCTGGACTGATTCAGCAGAAACAGAAGGCAAGCTTCAGCTGAAGAGGCAAAATGATACAAGTGTGAAATACTGTTCCAAAACCTTTCTAAAAATTTTATATTGGAATCATAGAATCATAGAATTATTTGGGTTGGAAGAGACCTTAAAGGTGATCTAGTTCCAACACCAATGCCATGGGCAGGGACACCCTCCACTAGACCAGGTTGCTCAAAGCCTCATCCAGCCTGGACTTGAACACTACCAGGGATGGAGCATCCACAACTTCCCTGGGCAACCTGTGCCAGTGTCTCAGCACCCTCACAGAAAAAACTTCTTCCTAATATCTAATCTAAATCTACCCTCTTTCGGCTCAAACACGTTACCCCTCATCCTGTCACTATACTCCCTAATAAAGTGTCCCTCCCCATCTCTCCTGTAGGCCCCCTTCAGGTACTGGAAGGATGCTATAAGGTCTCCCTGGAGCCTTCTCTTCTCCAGGATGAACAACCCCAACTCTCTCAGCCTGTCCTCATAGGGGAGGTGCTTCAGCCCTCTGGTAATCTTTGTGGCCCTCCTCTGGATTTGATCCAACAGGTCCACATCTTTCTCATGCTGAGGACTCCAGAGCTGGATGCAGTAATCCAGGTGGGGTCTCATGAGAGCAGAGCAGAGGGGGAGAATCATCCCCTTCAACATGCTAGTCACTTCTTTTGATGCAGCCCAGAACATGGTTGGCTTTCTGGGCTGCAAGTGCACATTGCTGGGTCACACTGAGCTTCACATCAACTAACTCCTCCAAGTCCTTTTCAGGGCTGCTCTCAATCCATTCTTCACCCAGCTTGTATTTGTTCTTGGGATTGCCTCGACCCACGTGCAGGACCTTACACTCAGCTTTGTTGAACTCCACGAGGTTGGCATGGGCCCACCTCTCAAGCCTATTAAGGTCCCTCTGGATGGCATTCCTTCCCTCCAGCACGTCCACTGCACCACACAGCTTGGTGTCACCAGCAAACATGGTGAGAGTGCACTCAATCCCACTGTCCATATCTCCAACAAAGATGTTAAACAACACCAGTCCCAATACTGAGCCCTGAGGAATGCCACTAGGCACTGGTCTCCACTTCGACATTGAGCCATTGACCACAACTCTTTGAGTGCGACCATCCTTCCAGTTCCTTATCCATCCTGTGGTCCTTCTGTGTCTCCAATTCAGAGACAAGAATGTTATGTGCGACAGTGGAGAGTGCTTTGCACAAGGCCAGGTAGATGATGTGATTTTCTCTTCCCTTATCCACCAGTGCTGTAGCCCCATAGTAGAAGGCCACCAAATTTGTCAGGCATGATTTTCTCTTGGTGAAGCCATGTTGGCTGTCACCAGTCACCTCCTTCTTTTCCATGTGCTTTAGCATAGTTTCCAGGAGGATCTGCTCCATGATCTCACTGGGCACAGAGGCAAGACTGACTGGTCTGTAGTTGCCCAGGTCTTCTTTTTTTCCCTTTTTAAAAATTACGGTTATGTTTCCCCTTTCCCAGTCAGTGTAAACATCACCACACTGCCATGACTTCTCAAATATGACAGAGAGTCGCTTCCACTTTACTCCACCTGTTCCCTCAGGACCCGCAGATACATCTCATTCAGTCCCCTGGACTTGTGCACCTTCAGGTTCCCTAGATTGTCTCAGACCAGATCTTCTCCTACAGTTGGTGATTCTTCATTGTCCCAGTCCCTGCCTTTGCCTTCTGCAACTTGGGCAATGTGGCTTCAGCACTTGTCAGTGAAAACTGAGGAAAAAAGTAATTAAATACCTCAGCCTTCTCCATATCCTGGGTAACCAGGTCTCCCATTTCTTCCAAAGAGGACCCACATTTTCCCTCATCTTCCTTTCATCACTGATGTTCCTACAGAGGCTTTTCTTGTTCTTCTTTATATCCCTGGCCAGATTTAATTCTCTCAGGGTTTTAGCTTTCCTAACCTGGTCCCTAGCTGCTTGGACAGTTTTTCTGTATTCCTCCCAGGCTATCTGTCCTCTCTTCCACCCCCTGTAGGCTTCTTTTTTTGCGTTGAGTGTGTCCAGGAGTTCCTTGTTCATCCATGCAGGCTTCTTAGCATTTTTGTCCAACCTCCTCTTTGTTGGGATGCATTGCCCCTGAGCCTGGAGGAAGTGATCCTTGGATATTAGCCAGCTTTCTTGGGCCCTTCTTTCCTCCAGGGCTGTATCCCATGGGACTCTTCCAAGCAGGTCCCTGAAGTGGCCAAAGTCCACTCTCTTGAAGTCCAGTGCAGTAAATTTGCTACACACCCTCTTCACTGCCCTAAGCATCTTGAACTCTGAAATTTCATGGTCGCTGCAGCCAAGGCTACCCTTGAGTTTCATGTTCCTCCCCAGGCCATCTTTCTTGGTGAGAACAAGGTCTATCATGGCACCTCTTCTTGTTGGCTCCTCTATCATTTGGAGAAGAAAGTTGTCATCAACACATTCCAGGAACGTCCTGGCTTGTTTATGTCCTGTTGTGTTATTCTTGCAACAGATATCAGGGTGGTTGAAGTCCTCAGTGAGGATCAGGGATTGTGAGAATGAGGCTGCTCCTGTCTGTCTACAGAGGGCCTCATCCACTCAGCCTTCCTGGTCGGGTGACCTGTAGCAGACCCCCACTATAACATCACATGTCCTTCCCTCCCTTTGATCCTGACCCACAAGTTCTTGGTGGGCTACTCATCCATCCCCAGGTGGAGTTCCATGCACTCCAGCTGGTCACTGACCTACAGGGTGACACACCCTCCTTATCTCCCCTGCCTGTCCTTCCTGAAGAGCCTGTATCCTTCCATTCCAGCAGTCCAGTCATAGGAGCCATCCCACCATGTCTCTGTGATGCCAGTTAGATCATAGCCCTGCAGGTGTGCTTTCATCTCTAACTCCTCTTGTTTATCCCCCATACTACATGCATTTGCATAGAGGCACTTACGTTTAGCCCTCAATGAGGCTGACTTACTGGCTGGAACTCCTTTGCGCTGCTCTTGTACTGCAACTTTATCTAAATCAATATGACAGCAGTAAAACTCAAGGTGAATACAATGGTATAAATAATTAAACAGATAAAGATTAAAAAATATTGAAAAATGACAGAAATTTACTATTATTTCTTAACACATCAAACTATGCATTTGACCTGGGCCCCAAGGGCATCATAAGCACTGCTTGTTCTTGCCCAGGGCCCCCACGGCTGCCCCCACCCTGCGTAGGGCCCAGGACCCGTGTCAGCCTACCAAGGCCATCAGCCCCTGCCCCACTGATGCCACAGCAGGTCTGGTCTCTAGCTCCCCACAGCCCTGCCCTGCCCAGCCATGGGCCCTGCCAAGCTGGACCCATGTCCTGGCTCAGCTCATCCCCAAAGAGGTTCCCAATGCCTGGGGCTGGGGCTGCCCCGGTGCCCCACAGATGCCCTGAGCTTGACTGGGGTGGGATGGGCCCTGGCTGCCAGGCCCTGCCATCACCCACCATGGGGAAGTCCCACCAGCCCTGAGGTGCTCTGATAAATTGAATTAATATGCAAAGAAATTTGCTATACTTCATTAAAGTTTTCTAGTAAATCTCTTTCACATAAGTGATTAAATCTCAATGTCTTTATTCTTGCTTTTATTTGATTTAGCAATAAAATAAAGGAGAGGTGTTTTGAGGGGTTTTTTTGCAGTCAGTACACACAGAAGGATTTGAGTCTTTACTTAACAAACTGTTTTTAAAAGTTGCTTTTTATACTCATGAGCATAATGTACGAAGTAATGAATCCATAAATTGAAAGTCATGTATTTTAAAAATCTCAGGTAGTATTTGTTACAAATTTCCACAAAATTATAAACTGCAAAAAAAAAAAAAAACTTTGTAAAGATTTCTAACAGAACACACAAATTGCAGAGCTGATAAGGCTTTCTTACCAGAATAATAATACGAAAAAGTAGAAGATGAAGTTTACCATTACATTTAAATTGAGCTAAACATAATGAAAAAGTATAGGACAGGACTGTAATGAAAGCAGCCAAAATGGCAAATAAAATTATGCTAATGTGAGTTTGGAATAGGCCAAGGGAGAGGGAATTAAGATATATAATCCTATCTGCAACTTATTGTTTCAGTAGAGAGAAAAATATCCTCTTCAAGTGGCTGTCCATTTGGTGCTGCCCAGCCTGCAACATGACAAATGTAGTCAGCTTAATACAGATATTAGTATATCCAAAAGTAATAGGAGTCTTCATATGACACATTATTTTAGACTTTGTCTTAATGTTTATTAAATGGTATATCACATTATATTTAAGAAACAACAAACTCATTCAAAAAATCATGAACTCACTCAAAATCCACACAGTGCTTTCTCCTTTTGGGTATTTATTTCCTTCCTAGAATGACTGCAACCTAACCATGTATTACGTTAAGTAGAAACACATATGAATCATATTTATCTCTAATCAATACTGAATATTATTCCCAATCAATAATTCATCACCATCATTATTCATAGACACATATTCTAACCTTGATTGCATATTTACTCAAAAAGTTTTGAGAAGACTCAGAATCAACTCTATTGTAACTCTAGGAGAAACTGACTTGTCTGTCCAGCCATCTTGTTAGCTAGTAGCTTAGAGAGTCACTAGTAACTAAGCAAGCCAGTCTGAAGGGATTTGAAATAGACGGGCTCAGCAAACTATTCATTTTTGAAGTGTTTCCTTCTGAGGGAAAAAGTTAAATTTTAATTGGGCCAGAGAGATGAACATATGTGTAAAGCTTATTGGTAACAACATACTCACGTGGGCTCAGATTCCTTTGTTCGGTGTTCTGAGACATGACTGAACACCTCACAGTTTTTTTAGGTGAAACATGCACACCTAAAAAAAACAGCTTAGGCAGCAGTTGATCATGGGATTTCAGGCTGTATGCTAGGGATGATAATTTCTTAGTAAAAGTTTGCCACCTAACTCATTTTAATCCTCCTGTTAACGATCAGACTGAGCCAAAATGTTAAGCATTTGTTCAAAATCTTGAAAGTTTCCTAAAGCTCAACATTTGAAAATAACTTTAGGGATCAAATTAATGGTTTTGACACAATGACTAAACAAGGAGGTTGGATGGAGAAGGAGCCAAGTATTCACAGTAATCTTTTAAATGTGGCAGACTCAAAATGCAATGCCTGAAAGAACATAGCACCTCCTTTACACATAACAAAGGGTTCCAGTTCAGTTTTATCTGCAATATCTCTATTTTCATAGAATCATAGAA
>VZTO01007666.1:0-20671 GCA_013400615.1 Syrrhaptes paradoxus
TATTTGGTAATCAGCAGACTTTATTTGTCCAAATCCCAAGAAAGACCATCACATGCTAATGGCATGTAATCCTGAAGGGAGCAGCACAAAACCTAAACAACATCCAGGGCAGCTGTCTCTGCCTTTGGGGGCAAACTTTTAAAAGTTTTAAAAATTGTTTCATATTCTGCTTCCTAATAGTCTGCTGGTGCAACTGCTCCAGCGTTAGTTATTCTTGTCCATCCAACATGAAAGGGTGCTTTGCCTTTCCTGGTACGAAGGGTCCTGCTTTCATCTGATAACGATCTGGAATATCCTTCAAGGATTGCATAACTCTCCTCATTTTATTTTTGTTTATGTTCTAGAGCCAGTTACGGCTCCTATTACATTTCCATATTGCACATCGCTAGAACATCTTAGTGTACGAACAAGGTTCAAGAACTCAAGTTCCCCAGGCTGTTGTCCCATTGATTATATGTGAGTGGCAGCTTATGACAGCATCAAGACTATAAATCAGAATTAGTAACAACTTCATGCGTGAATAGGATGAAGTTGGTTGAGTGGGCTTGGCTGAGTCTAGGCAGCAGCGCTCCTTCCTGAACTTGAATTTTCAGGGTGTCGCAAATCAGTGCTTCTGCTGCAGAAAGATGTTGGGTTAGATTTCATGGAACAATTTCACTGCTGAGGCTCCCCTGGTGATGCTGAGTGGATTCCTTGAGGTAGTCGGTCTTTGTGAGATGAGATAACCCAGGACAGAGAAAACCAGCACATCACTTGCTGGACTTGCTGCCTCACCATAGAAAAATAACAAATCTGGCTCTAAATAACCCATGGGGGTGCCATCCAGAAAAGCTTGAAAGGGTTGCTCATGCAAACTGTAGGTGGGATGACCATTTGCTTTTTGTTCCCTAATAAAAGGCAAAGAAGTCCGAGCTGAATGCATTGATAGACCTCCCTACTCCAAAATCCTTTTTCATGGCTTCCTGAGAGCCAGCTCCATAGGCTGCCTTTTAGTATGACCTGCCCCTTAGGTTGGAAAATTGCCATTTATTTTTTAAAAAAGCCACAAAAGGTTACAGCTGAAGTTTGTCATCTTATAAATGTATTTTCTTCTTTTTTGTATACACACAGTGGGTTTTTCCCTGGTTTCTTTAGGCTCAGGTGAAGCAGGACTGCAGCTTTATGCCAAATATTCATTACNCCACGGTGGTTTGTCTTGTGCTGGATCCACACACCATGCATGGGGGCCTGACCCTGGTACAGCACCCCAGACTGCTGTGGTCTCGGCTCTCCATGACTTAGCTGAAGGAGATTTTTGTAATTGTCTGAAAAGAAAATTTAATTGACAATTTGTTAGGTAAAAAGGTCATTTCTCCAGTCTTGGGGCAGGGCATTTCTGTTGTGGTTGAGATGAAAATTCTCCTTGACTTAAAAAAAACCTCGCAGAAACTCTTCAGAGTAGGTTCATTTGCAAAGGAGTTTGAGCTGAGTGAATGGTAAGAAGCAGTTTGTTCTTTAGTACATATTTGGCCAATGAAGTAAGCATCAGGTATGACAAAGTCTGTCCAAAGTGTAACATCAGTGTACGTTGCAAAAAAGTTAAAAAAAAAAAAAAAGTTTTAAATCAGTATTTAACAATGACCCATGGCAATTACCAAAATTAATTAATTTTTCCCCTCAGGACAGAGGATTTTTGATGTTGCTCCCTTGAGACCCAGTTTACAATAGGAATCTCTTTTTATTTATTAACCTAAGTGACAGAATAAAGTTTACCGAATCTCTGGAGATTTAACAAGACCCTGTTGGGGCTGAGGGCGGACGGCGGTGCGTCGGGGTGCTGTTAATGTCGGGGGGCCGGGGGGGAGAACGGACAATGGCTCCAGCCTTCGCCCTGCAAAGCCACAAGGCGTGGTGGTTGGCTGTGTTGCTTTTTCCCTTTCCTTGGTCATGGGCTGCTAAAAAGAGCTTAAAATGTGCAATATCTTGAACAAAAGCTGGGGATGGTGTCGGGCTGCACAGCTCAGCTGTGCTCACAGAAGCCAGGCTGACTTGGCCGGTCGCGTTCAAAGGGCAGGGGTCTGCCCCCGTGGCCGCTGCCCTACACCGCCGTGTGCTCTCAGACATCACAACCAGACCCTGCACCAACTGAGCTCCTGCATCTCTTTCTTGTTTTGTTTCCTTTCAAATATTCAGGCGCAATGTACTGAGCTTGTCCTCGGGAATTGAAGATATCGGTATTATCAAGTGGGATCTAGCGCTGTGTCTTCTCCTTGTCTGGGTGATATGTTTCTTCTGCATTTGGAAAGGAGTCAAATCCACTGGGAAAGTAAGTGCTCCTCTACCCTTTTTATAATCACTGCAGTTAGCAGATGATAGGAATGTGCTGTTCTTGAAGATATTCCGTGCAAGAACGTATTTTTGCACCGAATAAAAGAGGGACTCAGATTCAACTGACTTCCAAAGTCATCGCCAGTGTCCAAAATGCTTGTGAGTCAAGTAGCTATGACTGGAATGACATCAAAAAGCAGATGCAGGCGTGGTTCGAGTACCACTTTGTGTGCCTCCCTGAGGATGAGCATCCCATGGATGCATGTCATGAGCATGGAAGGTCGTAGGCTTGCGATGTGTGGTGTTCTGCACGCCTGTCCGTGCGCTCGCACCAGCCGAGTTCACGCTCGGTGCAGCGGGATGGATGTTAACATAGCTGCGGTGGGGATGTTTTCACTCCGTGGAAACTGCTGGATGCGCAGCATTTTTGAAATGCCGCTCACTTACAGAAGATCTCTGTGTAGACACGGAAGACTAAACTTAGGTACTCGTTTAGAAGCACTTTCATTAACAGAGACCCTGGATAGTTTGGATGGTTTGTGTTTTCAGTCTCATCGTGTGCTCTTTGCAACCATGTTTTGCTCTAAAGGATAACAGTGAAATCATTCCTGAACCTCATCCTGCTCCAGTGCAAGAAACAAATTATAGCAAATCTTGGCCGATCACTTAACAACAGGAAGGATGATATTCTTGCCCCTTGCATACAGTAGTGGTTTTAAACCCAGTTTAATGAGAAAAAGCTTTTGAAGCCATTGAGTATGCATGGCTCTTAGCTTTATTAGTTGAGGTGTCGCTTCAGATAAATCTAACAGAGGTAGAGAGCTCTCAGGATACGAAGTTCCCACACGTTTCGAGTCAATTGGATAGAAGGGACTCACTCCATTCGTGTCCCACCTGAGAAAAGGCCACTGAGTGAACCTATCTCTTACCAGCCTCCAGCAAAGTCAGGAGTAAGCCATTGCGAATGCCTCAACGGCAGGAAAAGCATCAGTTAGCAGCTTTACCTTCTTACACGCTGCAGAAGCAAGCAGGAGACAAAGCTGCGTAGGAAACTAGACCTCATTAGTTCCACTGTTGACTAAACTGCTTGCTTTACTGTTGTTTCTGTCGTGCTTTCTGTGATTTTTATCGTGGAGCCTCATTAAAATCATGCTGGTGCCTTACCCTGGATTCCCGCCAGCTTAGCCCCGAAGAGCAGCTTCCACGCCTCTAAAAGCAGACGTTGACAAAAATGTTTGCTTCTCTGTTCCCTCTGATTGATGTGACCCGATGAGGAGATTGTGGAAGTTTTATAGTAAAGGTGAACGCAATAAATCTCCTGCAGTAGCCGGGTGGAAGCGCACGTCGCTGCAATCCCTCTGCTGAGCCCGGGGTCTGCTCGCTGAAGGTGACGGTAGCTTTGAGAGATTTTTCCAAGCTCCCTATGGTACGCTGTTTCAAGCCCTTGTGAAGGTTGAAAAGAGGTCTGTTAAAACCAGTTATCTAAAAAATAGTGTTTTCTGGAAATCCAGCAAAATGGTCTAAGACAAGGCGGTTGGTAGGAATTTGCTGCCTCCTCTCTACAGTGTCAGAGCTCGTGCGAGTGTGGAGCCGAAGCCCAACAAAACCATCGGAACGTCTCCGGTTGACTCCATTAACTTTGGGGTCAAAGAAAAGTAAACTGTAAACTCTAATGGAGGACTTGAATTATGTGAGAAGTCTAGTTTACTTTAGTAGATGGTTGTTTATAGCACTTCCCTGCTTTCCAGCGTGTTAATGGCTCTTTGGAGAGCGGAAAAAAAAAAATCCCACATAGTTTTAAAATCTCGTAGTAGAGTATTGGACAAATAAACATGAAATCATGAGCGAAAATAATAGTTGTGCTTATGCGTTGGGTAATGTGCTTGATCTTAAAAATTCCTCCAGCGTTACGAGAGAATCTTTACCTGCAGTGCAAAGGCCACTTTCTGAGTGTTGTTTACTCAGTTCCTGCAAATACATCAAGACATTTTTTTTTGTAAGAAAACTTTGATTTTTAATAGCCTTGGCATAAATTAAAAAAAAAAAATTGGAAAGTACAAAATTCCCCCATTTATCCTTCTGGTTTTGGTGAAACTGGGCTAATGTGTAATATATATTATTTGTCAGTGGAAAATATACAGAAAATTCAAGGACAGAATTAAAAAGGACGTGTATTAAAAGATTTCCTTTCATTTTATGAAATCAGTCCGGCAATACAGGCTTTGAGTTCTTCTTCATATTCTCAGAGGTCACACTTAAGAAGAAGAACGGGAGCTTTTCTGTAGTGAAACAAATTGGGGAAAACAAAAATACGTTTTAACTCATGGCAGCAAACTGTTATCACCTGGGTGGATCATCTGACTCCATGAAAAATGCCCTTTCTTGGACGGTAGCGGTTCTTGACTGTAACACAGCGGTTATATAAAAAATGAGATAAAGCACTGATAACGAAGAAACAAAATGTTAGAGGTCACGAAGCGTGGGTCTAAAGATAGAACTGTCCAAATGCAAGTTCAATTAACCCTCACGCTGGAGATGAAAGCAAAGGGCTCTTTCATCAAATGAATGAGAAGATAACGAGAAGAAGTAGGCTGTTATTCAAAGAGAGTGGGAATAGAGGTTAAAGATAATGAAGACATATTCTCAGACGGGATGAATAGAGCCTTAGTTTCCAGTAATGATGGTGCTGAATAGGCAGCAAGGGCGAGAATGAAGTTATGGGACTGGAAATTGCCACTGGTGAGGCTGGTGCCAACCTGAAGGGCTTCATGCGTTCAAGGCGATGGGAAGGGAGACACGGGAGCATGGACCAAATTATCTTCATCTCTGAAAGAAGTGCCTCGTGAAGTTGCCTGTAGGAGTAGTACCGGGGCTGCACAGCAAAGTTCGAGGCAGCGGCAGAGCTTGCGAAACATTCTGCAGTTTTCAGTTCAGATAATGAGGTAATGCTTCACGCACCCTCGGTGAGGAAATTTCTTTGGCTTCCCTGGCAGAGGTGCACTTGTCATGTGAGGAGGACAAACAGGGCAAAGGCAGAATTTCCAGCGAAGTCATGAGTTGTGTAAAATCCTGGGTGTTTTCTGCCTGAGTGATGTGACCACTGGCTGGGGGGCTCTGGGGGGATTAATGAACCTGCATGGCCTCAAGCAAGGAGGTGGTAAAGACCGTGGAGGGGTTCAAGGCCAGGCTGGAGCAACCTGGGCTGGTGGGAGGTGTCCCTGCCCATGGCAGAGGGGTTGGAACTCAATGATCTTTAAGGTCCTTTCCAACCCAAACCATTCTGTGATTAAACTAAAAGTAGACACAGCAACTCAGGTTGGATCCTTTTTAGGTAGGAGGGGGCTTTGAATTCCCATCGTTAGAACTCCCTTGATTCTGGAGGTGTAGCGTTGGCTAACACAGACTAAACATACCTTTTTTTTATTATTTTTTTAATTGCCAGGTAGTGTACATCACTGCCACATTCCCATTCATCATGCTCCTTGTTCTACTCATCCGTGGTGTGACCCTGCCTGGAGCTGCAGAAGGCATCAAGTTTTATCTTTATCCTGATATCTCACGGTTAGCCGACCCACAGGTACAGAACCAGGAGTGGGGAGCGGGATGATTTCCTGTGCAAAGGGGGACGGTGGAGGGTGACGGTGGTGATGTAATGGCAATAGCTGGTTTTTTTTATCCCGGTCTTTAGGGGTCCAAATATAGCATGAACATTAATGCTGGGTTATATTTTCCAGAGATCTGCTTGAGAAGGTCACTGTTGTATGTGTCAATGCATCTTTCCATGTGTATGTATGTGTGTGTACGCGTGTGTATTTTTTTTTTTTTGTGTCAAAGGACTCTGAGGCTGTAGACTCTGTCCTGTTATACAATCTCAGCTTTCTTGTTGGTAAGGTAAGGGAGATGCATTTTTTTTTAATGAGGATAGTATTTAGTTTCAAAGGAGAGACACATGAGCTTCACAGATGGAACAACAAGCGACAACNCCCCAAAAAAAAACCAAGCAAGGGATCTTTGAAAATAACAAAATGATGGTCACGGTGAGAGGAAATAATGTTTGTCTTTGCTATTTCTTTCTACTGGGTGGTTAAAATAAAACTCCAATGGTAACTAAATAACTGAAGTAGGAAAAGAGTAATTGAAAGAACCATTGCAGAAACTGGCTTCATTCTCAAGTGTTGCGCTCTTCATCCAATACATCCTCTTTATAGGAGACATTATCTTTTATGAATGAATCATCTTTTATGGGAGTCTATCATTTTTATGATCTGCTATTAGCCCTAAGCCCAGAGCATCAGCTGATAATGTAGAAGAGATTCATGTGAGCTGGCAGGCACCCCGCTGCGGTCTAGCAAAAGCATCATCTCCAAGGAGACACCAGTCAGCAAGGTGCTGGAAGCAGTGGTGGGAGGGAGGAGGTAATGGTCTACGGTCTTCGTTCTCACCTACTCAGACTCCTTGGTGGTTTCTACTGGCGTTAGCAGACTTGCATTAGCAGAAAGAAGTGTACAGATGGGATTCGATGGGTGCATTTTGATCGCTTGCTATGTATTGACTAACGGAGAGGTTGATAGTGTAACGTTATTTCACTCTGTATATGTTTTTTTTTTTTTGGATGTAATCAGGAGAAAGAATCGTGAGACTGAGATCAGATACGTATCTTATAAAGTACATTGTATTTTGCTTGTTTTCCCCCCCACCCCTATGGCTTTTTATCTTGCATTTGAACAGTTGCAAAAACAACCAGAAAGCTAGAAAAAATAAACAAACCCAATACACAAACCTGTTTCTCAAGCTTTTCACATCCTCAGTTTAGTGGCTGTCGCCTGAGTCTGACCGAAATGAGTTACAATGGCACTGAGCAGTGTTATGAATACTTCTGCATTTCCTATTGCACTGAAACACATTTATTGTTGCGCCAACAGGAAGGATCAGCTGAATGACTAAGAAATTAGAAATACTGAACATCTCTGGGGAGGGGAAACAGGAGCTATTGATGAGATGATGTCCTTGTAGGCTCTGGTGCTAACAATTCTCTTTTCCCTACGAAAGCCAAACTTGCAAATGTGATGTTCTCTTTCCCTCTCTCCCCGATCCTTTAGCTATCACCCTCAATGGAAGCAATTCTTTTGTTGGTTTTGCATAGTTTGAACTGTGTGTTTGTTGAGTGTTGCAAAGCAACGACGCCGGTAATAACGGTCTTTCCATTTTTTTCCTTTAGGTCTGGATAGATGCAGGGACACAGATCTTCTTCTCGTATGCAATCTGCTTAGGAGCAATGACTTCCCTGGGGAGCTACAACAAGTACAAATACAACTGCTATAGGCAAGTTTCCATCCAAGGGGGTTTAGTTTTTAGCTAAATGATGTAAATAAAGTAGGGACGATGGGTTAATTTTTTTTTTAATTAACTTGCTCCATGACATATGTGTGACTTAGGGACTGTTTGCTGCTGGGATGCCTGAACAGTGGTACCAGTTTTGTGTCTGGCTTCGCAATTTTTTCCGTCCTGGGCTTCATGGCACAAGAGCAAGGGGTGAACATTGCTGATGTGGCAGAGTCAGGTACGATGGTATTGGTGGCAGTGGTGGTGGGCACTGCCGCCTAGCGTGTGAGCAAAGTTCTGCAGACTCAATCAGCTAACAACATCTAAGCGATAAAAACAGAACAAGATTTCCCATAATCTCCAGAAAAATAAGCACGTTGTTGGTTTGGGCTGTCACCTAGAGCAGTGAGGGTTAGCCGGGGTTGTATGGTTGATTAACAGGGCAGCGAACACATTTCCCAGAGTGTGCTAATCCATTTGAGTTGAGTTTAGAGTTAAGATGACCACTCCATTATCTAGGGTCCAGAATGTCATGAATTCCAAAATTTATTCCATTCTTCTTTTCAGACTACCTTTATTTTCATTCCAATGCAGATCGCCAGTGTTGACGTATTTTTCGTAGCTTAGTTTGGCTCGCTCACAGCGGAGCACTGCAGTGGGAGCGTCACCTTGGCCTTTGGAAGGGACATAGGCACAGATATCCCCAAGTCTCACGGAAAGGCAAGAGCAGTTGGGGAACTCAGTCTCCTGGGTTCTGTGGACCATTTCACCCACAGAAACTCTGGTTGTTGCAGTCCTGCATTTGTCCTCTGTAGGGTGAGGTTGACAGAACCGTGAGAAGTCCATTTGGAAACTGGGTGGACCCGTAGGTTCCTCCCTCCTTTCAGAAGTGTTCTTCCCATTAATGTTCAGCTGAAGAAGGCTAGATCCTCATAGCATGTGGATGTACCTCAGACAAAACATGATATTTTTTCCTCTGTGCCCATGGGTGCTGGTGTAACCATGCGTTCTCACGTAGAACAGACAGATTAGATGGGAATTAACCGTTCAAAAAGAATGGGTCAAGCCTCGACAGCCGTGAGGCTTAAAGCAAATCAGATTCAAGTCATCATAATGTCACCCGAGTGCAACTTTTGGGCATTTCTTTCTGATTTTTTTGAGCCATTTTAATTCACCTGCATAATATTTGAAAGCTTTCCTCTGCAAACATGCTATTAAAAAAATTAAAGTCAATCTGTCTTCTGATGGCATAGCTCTGGAAGTGAAGTCATTAAGGAAAATACTTCACAAGGGCTAATGAAAAACTAATGACATTGGTGGCACCGCTGGATGCTTGGGTGGCTGCAATTGGCATACCTCTTGCAAGCGTAATTAGTTAACAGTCTTGGCCATAATGCTTATTTTGATCGGAGGTTGATTGCTTTGTTCAAAAACAGGAAGCAAGGGAATAATCCTATTGAATTAATTATAAATAGCCCCTTTTTTTTTTAATATGTAGGTGGATCACTTCCAAGAGTAGCATTTTTGAGTATTTCCACATTAGTTTTTTTTCTAATTTTTATTACTAAATCTCTGATAAACAGGCAGCTGAATTCCTGTTGCTTGACATTTTTGGAATTCAGCAATTTTGTAGAAACTGGATCGTTAACTAATGTTTAAATACAAATTAACTGAGAGACTTAGTGTTTACATAGCATTTTTTCATCAACAGCTTGAAAAGCATTTTTTTTTAAGAAGGGAATTTGTACCTTATTATAGGGACAATGAAGGCACTGATTAGCTTCTGAACTTTTTTTTCAGTTTCTTGAATATTTTGTTGTTGATTCCTCCAGGTTTTCAACATTATTTAAATTCAGCCCTAGTCGCTAATGGCCAGAGACTGCAACCATCTCACTGGTCAGTGGGTTGCCCATCATCACTGGCTGTTTTTTGGCTAAATCCTAAGGGATATTTTTGCCAAAATCATCCAAAATTATCCAAACCACTTCCTTGGCTCACAGGAGGGCAAACGAGTGCCGCTTGCCCATAGCACCAGGGAGAGGACGTTGTCCATGGGGCCAAGACCTCCTGCTCTCCCCCATCTCCACCCAGCGAGTTAAAACCCCCTGCCCTGTGCATGACACCATTGGTTTCCTTGTTTGTCCTCCTGCGAGCCAGGGGAACATTAGCAGATTTGCTGGCAGCAGAATCTCACAGCCACATTTTTCCCTGCGCCAAATCCAGCCTCGGTGCAACGTGCCCGGGACACCCTCGGCAGCGAGGGGCTGCTCCCACGTAAAGCCTTGATCGCTGCTGCCAGCCTTCACTGATTTAGGTTTAAATTACAGCCCTTTGACTTCCCAGTGAGACTTTTAATAAATAGCACTTGATTTTTTTTTCAGAAATACTTTTAAAGAGAGAGAGGAAAGCAGTGGAGGCTCAGCAGAGCCATAGTCAGTCCTGCCTAACCCGTGCTGCACCTCTGTCTAGCTGGCAGCAATACTTTTTATTTTTTTTCCCAAATCCCATTTGCAACCAATTTTGGATTAAGCAGGGCTGACTATAGTGCCCTGCCCTTCCTAACGCCTCCTGGTCTCTGTCCCCGCGGTGCTGTGCTCCCGGGGATGATCTCCAGCCCCGCTGCGGCACAGCGCCGGCCACCCACCAGCGCGTGGGCTGGGGTTGGGACAGTCCTCGTTAGCTCTCGATAGCAGCCACAAGTGCTTCACTTTTGCAAAACACCCTTCAGAGCAACAGAGTTTCCAATTAAATAGGGTTTTAGATTATTTATGTTCAGTCGAGAGGATGCCAGGAACATTTTTCTTACTTTATATTTCAACACTTAGTTTCAAAGGAAAATCCGAGTTAGCTCAGGGCTCGCAGCACTTGGTGGCAGGGCAAGGACAGTGTCCCTGGCCAAAGCAAACAGAATTGCAGCAGGTTTTGAGGAGGGCAGTTTTACATCTGTCTCATCAGTTGCACAGATCAGCTGCAAATGCCATCTAGTAGCAGTTCTCCCTCTACTATATCTGCTGAGTTAGGGGGAAAAAAAAGCAAAGCCCCCCAAAATTTGAGACATTCACCAATTTTTGGTATCTTCTGTCATATAAAATCTTAGCTGTGTTTCATTTTAAATAAAATTAGTTGCTCGATTGTTGGCTAATTTGTATTTATTTATGCTCAAATACTTCAAGTGACTTAAAGTTTTCTTTAGTTTGAAAAAAAAAGTCATCTTTTTTTTTACCTCTTTCTCTTGCTTCTTTTTCGATCTTTCTTGTCGGAAAGGAAAAGTGGGAGGTAGGAAGAGCAGTGTTAGAGATTTTTCTGTACGGATCAGAGATCAGATTTCTATCCCTGCACTGCAGCAGTTTAAAAAAATATATTTTTTCCTGTTGAAAATTACTTGAATCCACTTCAAAATCCTGGAAAATGCTGGGGTTTTTTTGAGACTTATTGAAACAAACAAGCAGGTGAGCCAGGCAATCCCAGGTTTAATCTGAATTGAAATCTACCCTCAGAATTTTTTGACAGCTTCCCAAAATTTCTACGGCCACTTTGAGAGCCTGCGGTAAATGCCGGCTTGCCAGTGTTCCTGTCTCCCACTTGGAGAGGCTCTTTCTCTCCCAGCAAAAGCTCTCGTAAGCTGATAGCACCCGGCTCCGGGTGAGAGCACCTTTGGAGAGGAGCACGTGAGAGCACCGCACGTACGCTCGGTGTGTGGGTGGGAGTGAGATGCCGCCTGGTCCATGGCTCAGACAAGTCCCATTGCGGCGATGAGCCCTTGCGGACAAGGTTTTGGTTTCCAGAGCAGAGCAGCTGGGCTCCTAGTCCCCAGCTGGTGCTCCCAGACTGTTGCAACCCATCCTGCAGCTGGGGCTGATGTTGGTCACACCAGCGTCACCGTGGCAGGTCGGATAGGGACAGCTGATGTGCCAGCATGGGGAAGTGATTTTATACACCAGCAATTCCTAACAGCAGGAAGCTTTTTTTTTTTTCTTTCCTAAGGGATCAGAGCTGATAGAACTAGGAGTAGCCTCATCACTTCAGTGCAGCAGCGAGGGTTTGCAGAAGCAAAGGAGCAGGCTCCTGGAGTGCAAGCCCCACTCTAGAAAAGCTTTGCTGGGTTTGGGGTTGCAGACAGAGGGAGGCAGTGGTTGCTTTAGCAAAGGGAATGTTTGGAGCAGAGTCCCTTCCCTGCATGCAAAAGAGTTTCATCATCATCATCATCTTCATCGTGACCATGTGGGCTAGCAGTGGGATTCTGCCATTCCCCTGGGTCACCCCTTCTCCCCCTGCCCCCAGTCCTGTCCCGTGTCCGTGCGGGGCAGGCGTAGGACTACCTCCATTATTGGCATGTTTGAGACAGATGTTAAAACTGGTGATTTGTTAGCAATGGCCTCGGGGGTTTGCCTGTGGTTTCTGCTGTAGTCATGCGTGCTTCGATTTCAGATAAAAGAGCCAAACTGTTTCACTTCTGGTATTTCCAGCCGCGTTTGGATTTATCTGAACGGAACCAGGCATTCCTGCATTTGAGGGTGGCTACCTTTACCGAAGAGCTGGTACTTACTATTTCTCTTCCCTTCCCCCTTTCCTATTTTCTCTTTCTCTAGGTCCAGGCCTGGCCTTCATTGCCTACCCGAAAGCTGTGTCCATGATGCCGCTGCCCACCTTTTGGGCAATCCTTTTTTTTATTATGCTTCTGTTGCTTGGACTGGATAGCCAGGTTAGTACGATGGGTGGCAGATCTGTACCTTATTGTCTGGGCGCTGCTGGCTGAGAAAGGCTGGTCTTGTTGGCATGAGTGAAGAATTACCTCTGATGCTGCTTAGGAGGAACTCATCTGGGTTGCTTTTTAGTGCATTTGATGAATCTCTTGGTTGCTAGTCAGTACGATGTTGCTCAGGAGGTCTTTATCATCAGGAGTTAATGGAGCCCACAAGACTAGATCAGTCCCAGTCTGGCCACAAAATGCCACCATTTTGGTCACAGTGCAGTATTTTCCTACTTTGGAGAAGACCTTAATGATTTTCAAACACTGAAGACTACAGCAGCCTGTTCCACAGGGTACTTGGTGCCGTGGCTATCGTCCCCTGCACCATCATTACAACACTTTGTAAGAATTAATAACTACGAGGAATACAGGCTTTGATAGTTGCCAAGTGCTAAAAAAGAAACGCAAAGCCATCATGAGGCACAAAAAGCACAAAATGTTTTGTACAGGGTGGCTTCACGAGCAGTCAGAGGACAAAGCCACAGCCTTTTTCGGTGGCCTTAGGCTTGGAGCTGCTGAGCAGCTTGGGACTGTGCTGGCTTTTGTGTCCCCAGCGCACATTCAGTACCTCCGAACAGGCCAGAAAGCATCGCGGGTTCCAGCTGCACTGATGTGACAGCACACGCTGCTATTAATTACTGAGCACGAAAAAATCAAAAAGTTCAGTCCAAGAAGTTGGGTTATATTTCTCAGTGGTTGCTTCTAAGAATGTTGGATTAAATTCTGCCAACGAACCTGTAAATCATTTCTAGATAGTCCACTCAGAAGGAAACACGGGTGAGCAGGGATTATGCAGTAACTACACATTCAAAATTGCCAGTTTTCAGGGCAACAGGCAGCTTTCTGCGCTCAAATGGAACGTCACCAAGATCATAAAACCCCAGTTAGTAAGGATGAAATGTCCACTTAGCCTAAATGCTCTCTTGTATGAGGAGAGATCTGTAAATGGCTTTTTACGCAGTTGTGTACTTAATCTCTTGCAGTTCTGATATTTCGTTTGCCCTAAATTCCTCTTTACGGCTTAATCTTTGAACTCTAGTGAGCAACTTCCAGCCGTTCCAAAGTAAATGCACAAGTGCCCAATGGTTCAACAACCCTGTGCTCATGCAGATTGGAAGCTGTCTAGTAATTTTTAAAAGGTTCTCGCTGCGTAGAATGATTAATTCTCTCCTCCATCCCTCTGGTTTTTTTTTTTCAAGTGCAATCAAGCAGGTTTCTGGAATGTCGGAGCAGTTTAAGATCAAATCAGCCCAAAGGAAAGGGTTGCATTGAGAAAGAAAACCAGTTTTACAGAAGTCAAAGTAACGAGACAGGAGGCAACAAAATCTGGTGGAGTGTTTGCAGGATGGGTTGTATTTCCGAAACGGAGCTTCAGCTCGTGGTGAAAGAGGGTGGAGGTGTTACAGGGCACTCTGGGCACTGTGAGAGCCACTGGGTAGGAAAAGGCGGCTTCTCTTGAAATCATGTTATTTCATAGACTCCCCGTGATGACTCGTTAGTCATCGAAGATCTTTTCTAGAGAGGCAGCCTTGGTTCTCCATGGTATCCTCATATCATCAGTGAACTCGGGGCATTTGTACCTTGCCAGGCTGAAAGTACGGATCAGCTGAGTGATCCCTTCTTCGGGTTTGGCTGGGGGCAGTTCAGCAGGCACCTTCCTCTGTGGGTGAAACACATCTGGTTTTTGATTAACTTTAAGCTTTTATTCCAATCCAGTTTGGTTTATTTGGTTAACTCAGGTTACACATCTTACAAATAGTTTTCCAAAGGCGAGTAAGCGCAAACGCAGCTATCATGAAGCTAGGCAAAGTCAGATTTTTAGCTCGTCTATTCAGAGGTTTTAGGTTTACACATGCAAATAGTTTACCAAATCTTTGTATGGCGACTGTATCGACATCTCTCTTACTGCTGCAGACATACCCCAGAGCCTCATGCAGAGGCAAGACAAGTTCAGTCAAGAAGTGCTGCTATTTCACATCAAAGTCTACTTTCCCTTGGCTGGTTTTTCACTACCAAACCCAAGAGTAGAATTATATCCAACTGTGGAATTAACCTAACTAGTACCTCTGAGGTTTTCTGGCACATCACAGAAAGGCTGGAGGTACTTGCCTGGCTTGGGCTTTTTGGAGTGTTTTCTCTCTGCCTCTCTTCTAGCACACATCTTGTATTCATCTGGACAACAACCTTAAAGCCACACAAGTGCCTTCCTGTCATCAAATTAAGTTCCTTTATCCTTGTGGCTTGCATTTACAGAGCCCCTTTGGTGGTTCATAAGGCTGCTAGGAAGTGAATGGCAGTTCTGAAAGCTTGTCCCAACCTGAAAACTGCCCCCACGCTTCATCCTCTAGGTTACAAAGGAATGCCTTCCAATTTACTCGTTCAGAGCAGTGTTTTGCCACGCAGAGCACTCAGGGTGTTGCTGGGGAGTGTTTGTTCAAGGATGAGCCAGGATAAAATGCGTGGCAGGTCATTCTCAAGTCACATTTCTTGTTGTTTTTCTCCTTTAGTTTGTTGAAGTTGAAGGACAGATCACGTCATTAGTTGATCTGCACCCATCCTTCCTAAGGAAGGGTTACCGACGGGAAATCTTCATCGCTATAGTGTGTTTCCTTAGCTATCTTCTGGGACTAACTATGGTGACTGAGGTAAGTAGCACCAGAGCTGGAAATTCCCATCTTTTTTAGCCAGTTTTTATCATAGAATCACAGAATGGGTTGGGTTGGAAAGGACCTTAGAGATCATCAGTTCCAACCCCCCTGCCATGGGCAGGGACACCTCCCACCAGCCCAGGTTGCCCAAAGCCTCATCCAGCCTGGCCTTGAACCCCTCCAGGGATGGGGCATCCACAACTTTGACCAATTTTAGCTATGAATGACCAATTTTAGCTATGAATGAGGCTGCAGGGAATTAGCCACTCAGAGGAGTGGTGCTCCTTAGATCTACAGAGCATCTTTCATCTCCAGACCTGGAGCATTTGGAAAGGGAGCTCTTTCCCCCTTTTCAGTCAGAGGAAGAGAGGCATGAAATCTTATTAAAATCAATCAGATTTTGGGTACTAATCAACATGAGTATGAATGTTGACGTCAGGCTGTAAATGATGAAAGACGTCGGGAACCTTCAGCAGAGCAGATTAAGAATCCACCTGGTGCATGCAGGGAGATTGTTATCTTAGTTACACAGATTTGTATCAACCCAATACCCCTGGATTTACTCTGGTATAAACAAGACGAGGATATGTTCCAGTGGCTGCACTGTTGTGATATTTATCTCCAAAGTAAAATCCAAGACAGATTTTAAAAACAACTGGAAGAGCACGGCTGTGGGGGTTAAAGTAGCACCTATAGCAGAGGTGCCTAACTAACACAGGTTTTCAAGGGAAAGTGCAGGTATGTAGAGTTCAGTGTAGTGAGAGCAGAGCCTAACAGCATAGTATGAATAAAGAGAGTTAGAAAAAAATGAATTATTCTCATGACAAAAGTCCTTCCACTCAAATAGTAAATGAAGACCCTCCTGCTGAACTCACTGTCATTTTTAGTATTTTGGAGACGTTAATGTTAGGAGGTGACCTATTATTTCTTTACATCATTTGTTTCCATAAATGCCCATCCTAAAATACTTTTAAGAAGGAAAGATTTGAGTGCTTCAGTAGATGATACTAAGTGACTTCATTTTGTTTAATCGTTGTCTTGTTTGGAACCCTTCCTGTAGTAAACACGCATATTCCCTGGGGAAGGCAATGACAAATATTTACCTTACCTACTTGCTTGGTATTTCTTCTTGTTAGACAGCAATAATTAAGATCTGTTGGTAGATGTAACGGGGAGCTGGGTCTGAAGTATTCAGGTTTTTTCCTGTTGGATCCTAACCCATTGTGTCTCTCTCCTACAGGGTGGCATGTATGTTTTTCAACTCTTTGACTACTATGCAGCTAGTGGTGTATGCCTTTTGTGGGTTGCATTCTTTGAATGTATTGCTGTAGCCTGGGTTTATGGTAAGTGAGAATCCTTTCATCTGATACCTTTTGATGAGTCACTGACAATTTTGCTAGCCAAACATTTAATCGCCAGCCACCCCAGAATCTTCTTCCCAGCAACAGACCCATGCCATTAATATAAATTTGCGCTGACCTCTCGGAGACAAATTTGCATCTGGGATGAAGCCAGCTTCCAGTGTTTTTCCACACAAAAAATGAGCATTTTTCCATTGCTAATTAATAAAGGCACAATTAAGCATTTACATGTGTTAAGTTTAGAGATGAGAGTTGAAAGTTTGGCCAGCCGTGAAAATTTCTGTTTGTCTCTGAGAATTCCCTTTCAGAGCTGCGATGTCCGCAACGGGCAAGCCAACCAGATAGAAAATACAAAAAGAAAGCTGACAGAAAAGTGTATTCTGCCCCATTATTTTTAGGCGATGCTGAGTACCGAGGTCTGACAGCAGCCTCTGTAGCTGCCGGAGATGGTAGCTGAGACGTGCTCAGGGCTGGTCATTTCCCTGATTCTTCACGTACATGTCCATTCTCCATCTCCTTAGAAAAGCAAAACAAACAAAGCCTTCATTTTGCATCAAGAAAATGTCTGTAGGAGCAGGGTGTGCCATTTGCTGTTGTGTGTTTTCCATGGTGATCCCTCTGGCAGGTTCTGGGAGAGCCTGGGGAGAGGAGTGGGTGCGTGACGGGGACAGGAGGGATGAGCATCGCACTCCTGCATCCGAGCAATGGGGGATGTGTAGGATGAGAGAGTCCCCCAGCCCTTGAGCTTCTCAGGGAGAAAATCACCTTGAACAGCCATGGGAAGCATTAGGACAATACATCTGACACCCTCAGCTTCCCTTTAAATACCCCTTGGGGGCTAGCAAAGGCGCTGTAGCCTTTTATAGGCTCGATTCTGATGAGAGCGCTCACTGTCTGTTCCAGGCGCTGATAATATTTATGATGCCATTGAGGATATGATTGGATACAGACCTGGTCCCTGGATGAAGTGGAGCTGGATTGTGATCACACCAGTTCTTTGCGTGGTGAGTACCGGCTCGTGCTCTTTCAAGCCGTCCGCACAGCAGCTCCGAGCTGCCTCGTACCGCTTCCCTTCCAGTGAAGGCTCTTGCGTTCGGAGACCAATTTGCAAAGAGCTGCTGGAGGTCTGAACGTACCCCTCAGAGCCATCATCTTCTCAGATGTTAGCTGTTAACGTGACAGCTCTCCTCTGTGCCCGTGCAAATTGCAGTTAGCTACATTCGAGCAGATTTTTCTGAGGATTGGCAAAATATTCCATTCATGACAGCAAACTCCCTCTCCAAAGAGCAGTCTCTGCTTTAAGTGACGGGACTACTAGGGCATTGTAACAGAAAGATTTGAGCAATCTGACGCAGACACTCAGCTTGAAGTATTTCATTGCTGGGAAGAAGTAAGCTCCTTGCAATGTACAGCAAATATTGGAGCCCTGAATAAGAACAGGCAGCGTACTGCAGCTGTTCAGCACCATGGCTTAACACCCCATTGTCAAGCAGCAGTTTACTGTTTAAATGGAAGAATAATTCCCCCAATTGGTTTAGATACACATGGTATCCATCAGCTCTGCCTTTCGCTGCCTTAGAGCCAGTGGTAGCACCGGAGCTGTACTGCTTTCAGCATTTTTGAGCCTCACTTTGTTCTCCTTTCTCATCCACAGGGGTGCTTTATCTTTTCTTTGGCCAAGTACAAACCACTGACCTACAACAAGGTCTACACATACCCAGACTGGGCAATCGGCCTGGGTTGGGTTCTTGCCCTTTCCTCCATGATCTGCATCCCTATGGTGATGGTCATCCGCATCATACAGTCCGATGGGTCACTCATTGAGGTAAGAACAACCCGTTGTCTGTCCAGAGCAGAAAGGGAGCTTTAACTCGCTGTGTTTTATATAAAATAAGCACAATGCTTGGAAAACTGCCACCTTATCCAGGTAGGGCAAAGTTGGAGGTGCCTCTCCTGCAGGGAATGCAAATGAGGTTGTTAAAGATCACCTGTCCTTTGGGCAAACAGTAGGAACAGAACAAACATGAAGCCTTCTGTCCTCAGACAAACACCAGGTGACTTTACTTGCATCCCACTTTGGGAATTTTGAGTTTGGCAAATGGTTGCCTCCATGTGTAGACAAGTGCTCAGGGACCAAGGTGCTTCCGAGTGCCAGATCTCTCTTCTCCAAACCACGAGGACAAGGAAGAATCATCTTACAAATCGTTGAGAAAATACAGAGAGAGAGAGAGAGAGAAACCTGNGCAGGTTTGGATTTGTAGGCAATCTCTTGTCCTTTGCAGTTCAGCTCAGGTTCCTCTGGTTTGTTTTTCTTCCAGTGGAAAGTTTTTAGAGACCGTGCCAGCACGAAACTCAGCAGTTCTCTTAAGGTTGCAGATTGGTTTTGTTTTTGCCTAATGAGACGGTCTTAAATGCAGCCCAGAGTATTCTTGGAGGAGAAAGTGGGACACTTCGGGTTAGGAAAAAAAGAGAAAATAGAATAAAAAAAGAACATTTTCAAGAGCACAAACACTTGCATTTGTTTTCCTCCAAGTGTTAATGGTCTTTTTCAGCTGTGGCCAGAGCGTTTTCATGAGTGTTTATTTTCCTGCCTACATTGTCACCATCTATTGAGAGACAAAGCTAAAAGTAGCCAAAACACTCCTCAAAGACCATGTTAGGAAAGGAAAGAGAGTAAACACTGGTCAGATGCCATGTAGTTCTTCCTTTGTGAACTGAGATGTAGGAGAGAAGCTGCCACTTGGCAAGGAGCGGCTGGGCTGAAAGGCAGAGCGATTTCTAAATGGGGAAGGAGAACGCGCGTGATACGAGCAGCAGCTGCAGCGCTGAAAGCCCAACGTGCAGGATGCTGGATAACGCCACCAATACCCTCTCGTAGCTGACTCGCCTGCATCAGGTCAGGCTCTGCAGCTGAGCAGAAGTTGAACGTGATGATCCACAGCCCAGGTCCGTGTCCTTGCAGAGCCACCTGGCATTTAGAATCACAGAATGGTTTGGGTTGGAAAGGACCTTAAAGATCATCAAGTTCCAACCCCCCTGCCATGGGCAGGGACACCCTCCACTAGCCCAGGTTGCCCAAAGCCTCATCCAGCCTGGCCTTGAACCCCTCCAGGGATGGGGCATCCACAGATTCTCTGGGCACCCTGGGACAGTGTCTCACCACCCTCACAGTGAAAAATTTCTTCCTAATGTCTAGTCTAAATCTCCCCTCTTTCAGCTTATATCTGTTACTCCTTGTCCTCTCACCACCCTCCCTGATAAGCCTCCCCATCGTTGGCTTGCCACCTCCTCCATCCTGCCCATGGAGATGCTGGGGGCTTGCTTGGTCTTCTCACCTTTGCTTTTCTTCTTTCTTTCTTTCAGAGGATAAAAGCAGTGGCTGCCCCCAAGGAAGTGAATCGGTGGTCCAAAGAAACGGAGAGTGGCACCCCCTTCTGCCCCAATGGAACTTCGAATGGCGGATTGATCAAGCCAACTCATATCATTGTGGAAACCATGATGTGAGCTCTCTCTGTGAGAGGATAAACCTGCTTTAACTGCCGTTTACTAACCATAGATTCTCATAGGACCAGGTTTACAGAGCTTTATATTTGCACTAGGATTTATTTTTATTTCTCACAGAGAAAGTTATTTTTTGTGTGTGTTTTTTTTTTAATATTTTGTAAGGTAATCACAGCAGATGTCTCTCTGTAGAGGGAGAGCTTTCATATCAGATTAGACATATTACAGGAATTTACTATTATTGGGTTTTTTTAAATATATATATCTTTAAATATTATACACCTTACCACTTGAATTGATTGTCTTGCCAGCAATACATTCAAGTCTCAGAAAGCAATTATAGGTGCTGGTATGGTTGGGAGCAGGGTAACCTACAGAACACACAAAAGGAGCTCTGCTGAGAGATACGATTGAAAAAAAGAAAAAAAAAAAAGATGCTGTTTCAAGAGAACTTTCAAAGGTGTAGTATTTCCACCCTCTGGTTCAATTGTGGTAAATGACAGGTGTCAGGGTCACCTTAGGGAAAGGGTACAGTTATGTTTAGCACAGTCCCTGGGGAAAGCTGCAGCCCGGCAGCTGGAGCAGCGCGTTTGCAAGGGAGGCAGAGCGGCTGGCTGTGAAAAGCCTTGCGGCTGTCCCTCCTGAGCACGGTGTGGGGACCCTGGCACACAGGCAAGAGGAGGACTTTAGGAAGGGGTTTGGAGGATTTAGCATGGTTCACTTTTTTTTTTTTCCACTTCCTTTTTTTTCTTGTAGGTTTTGGGTTTTTTTGCTTTTTTTTT
>VZTO01007666.1:20698-35818 GCA_013400615.1 Syrrhaptes paradoxus
TTTTTTTTTCTTCAGTGAAATCCCTGCTTTTTGTACGTGAGCAGGGAGGTTGAGTACCTGCTCTGAGTTTTCCAGCAAAGCACATGTTAGTGGTGCTGGTGTAAACTTGAATTCTGCAAACTGCGGGGGCAGCCTGTCCCCGGGAGCACCCAGGAGCTGAGCAGGGACAAGCAGCACCTGCCCTTTGGGTGCTTCAGATGTTCGTTTGTTGGCATGTTAATTAGTGGACTTTGCTTTCGGGCAGAAAAAGAAAAGAATCCATTCTGGACTCTGACCATCCGAAGGTAAACACCAACCAGGTCACCCCCCCGACAGGAGGAACAAAACCACTCACCTACGCCTGCTGTCACCAGTATTTATAACAGACGTGTTGTTAATAATAATAGTAACGAAGATAATAATATCACGCAGCAAACAGGTGCTTTTCAGCCATGTATCTCAAAAATGCTTTGCCAGGTTCAGTAACCGGGATTTGCTTTATTTATTTATTTTGGGGGAAGCAGGGTGGGGGGCATTACTGTTGGGGGAACAGACACAAGGACTGAGTCCCTTGTCCCATGTTGCTGAGTAGCAGCAGCAGACCTAAGGCATTCAGTCTCCTTGCCCATCATTGGGTTAAACCGTAATTTTTAATTTTTTTTTTTTTAGGGGGGGTTGCAGAGTTATTTATGAGGCTTACAAATCTTATCTGCTGAAGAAACAGGGCTTTCAGGGTTTTAAGTTAAAGCAAAGGGAACATGTAACACTGAAATGTTTTGCATTTGATCGGAAAGAATTGCAGAGAAACCACTACAAGGAGCGTGGGCATGGGGGTTCTGCTCCGTGTGGGACAGGTGGGTGTTTCCATGGGGAATTGTTCCCTGAAAACTGTCCAAAACATGGACAAAATGCTTTATTTTTTTTTTTTTCCTAAACTTGAGCAGGTTGTGCTGGGAGCAGGTTCTCTGATGAAACTCAGCCTTTTCTTGTGGGCATTGTGTTAGAAGGGGAGGGGTTTTTTTGTTTTTTTTTTTTATAATACTGCTATTAGGCTATCCGAAGGTAGCTAGAGGAAATGCTTCATAAAAGCAGAGTTTGTATCTGCGTATTCTGCTGTCAGCTTAGTCTGTCAGGGAAGGTTTTGTCATTTAAACAGGAACATATCCAGTTCTTAACATTCCTACGCAGTAATTTTATTTTTTCTTGTCCCATGGGCTAACTGGCCGCAGCAGCACAAACACTTGTTGGTTTTCCTGTCACAGAAAAGGTGTGATTTGAAACTTAAGAGATGGACCAAAATAATTTAAAAAAAAAAGTTTCTGCATCTATCTAAATATCTAAAGCATTCTAGTTTGAATTTGTACACATTTTTATGTCAGACGGCTGAGTTGCAGCAATAAAACCAGCCACAGCAGAATTGCTTTTGTTTTCTTTTTCTGGTTGCTGTATTATAAATGAAATTTTTCCACAGCTGGAGATGGCAAACATCTCATGTCACCTGCTGGGCCAGTGGCAGTAGCCATCCCAAGGCCACTGGAGCAATTTTGTGAGCCAGTGGGTGTCATCAGATGTGCCCAAAATAAAGAAACATCCATCCAGCTTTTTTTTTTTATAGCATTGAACCATTAAAGGCAAGGAAATGGAATCAAAGATAAATCTCATCGTGGGCTTCAGCTTGGACCCTCATTTTTGAGTTACAATTAGCATCTCCACTATCAAGCATGCTTGCCAGGGTGAAGAGGGAATAGCGGGTTTGGGGGGGTCTATATATACATATATACACACATTTTCATCCAACTGTGTCTGAGATGTAGTTTGCCCATCATTTCCGTGCTATAGAGCTGAGGCAAGCTTTAGTTAGGGGGAGAAAAAAAATGGTTTGGCTCCATCAAAGATGCCTCTGGCGAGCCAGCTGGGTATCAGTATTGTGGAGAGCATCTTCGGGTCAGGAACCAGAGGGCTAATACTACACCTTTCGAACTAGAACCCAGCCCCGTTTGGATAGAAACTGTGCCATTCAAATCAGTCGCTTCCATGTACCGAGTGAAAACGTCTCGCACATATGCAACAACCTCGTTTGAAGCGTTCGCTGTGGCAGCTTCACTGGCCCTGCTGTGCTCTGGAGCGTGACTGCCAGGGAGGGCTGGGGCTCCTAAAGAGCCAAGAAAGTATTGCTTCTGGAAAACAGTTCCCCTCTTCCTCCAAAAAAAATATAATAGGTTCTTCTTGTTTTATCTGGGGTTTGAGTTCCAGTGAGCACACTCACAGTTTGACAGTTTGGGGATTTTTTTTTTCCTAACACTTTTATCAGATTCCTGAACTTTTCTTGGTGAGAAATTTGCGTTTCAAAGTGATCCTCTGCCAAATTTATTAAAATAGAATTTTTTAACAACTCTGTGTTTTCTACCTATTTCTGACTGCAAATGGAACTGATTGTTTTTTCCTAATTTACTTGTTGAAACACTTGTGACCTATTTTACCTGTTTTATGTAAATGAGGAACTCTATATTAAAATTTCATGACTAGTCATAGATGAACTGGTTTGGATCCAGGAAAAAATTAGTGCAGGTTTGACATGGGGTCTTTAGAACCAGATCCCTGAGTTTAAAACCAGAATAAAACAAGACAAAAGCCCACAGCTTTTCAAATTTCATGTACCTTTGTATTCCTGGATTCTTCTGGGCTTGAAAATGGCAGATTTTCAGCGGTATTTATTTCCCAGCTGAACTGAAATCAAGAGATAGCAGAAATGGAAAGGGGGAACATTGACCCCCACAATATTCTCCAATCTGTTTCTTATTTTTCTCAATTTTCCCAACTTTTCCAGTTCACCTGTCACTAGTGATGATCTCACTGAATGGGCATCTATTGTCAAGAACTTTACCAGTAGTCTGTATTTCAATATTTAAACAGTATGATTTCATAAATAGAACTGGTTTTTATTGTTGTTGTTGGTATTGTTCTCATTTTCCTTCTCATCTGTAGCTTTCCTTTTCGTCTGGTCCAGACAGATCCGCACACTTAGACAAGTCCTCTTTAACGTGTGAGATAGCAGGTCCACAGTGGATTTGTCCTTGTGTTGTAAATGAAAATCCGAAAGCCCAGCGGCTGCGTTTGCCATCCAGCCCAGCGCTGGTCATCGCCCCGCAGCAGTGTGCAGGTCCCGGAGGGGAGGGGAGTTAGGAACGGAACTGGTTTCCACTGCTGTTCTTGGGGGGGAGGAAGAAAAGAGGAAACCAAACAAAAGGTGCAGCCTTATGGTTGCTGTAACAGAAAAAAGAAAAATTAAAAAACCAAACCAACAACCTTTAGTGTCCCCGCCAGGAGAGCATCCTCTGCAGCTCTTTTCGGTCCTCTGTGCATCCTCCTTTCTCAGCTGCAGATGCTCCTGGTTCCTCAGCGTTAGGAAAGGCGAGTAGATCTGAAGACACATGGACATCTCCTTCTGCAAGTCTCCACCCAGCCTGCTTTTATTTGCTAAGGGGACTTAGAGTTTTGGTGAGGTCGTGCTTGTGACACTTGGGTTCAAAGCTCCCACGTGGTGTGTCAGTGACAAAGCTCCATCCGTGGGAGATGGATTTGAACTGGTTTTGAATAACTGAGTATTAGCTTCCGTGTCTTTGTGGTCCCTGCAGGATCACCCACGGAGGCATCGTGTATATAAAATGTTAATAAGCTGTGTGTTGAACGGAGTGGACAAGTTAGTTAAGCAGCTCAAGTACCCTTGGAAGAAGGATGACCCTGATATCATTTCCAGGAGATTCAATCGGAGTTGCTCATTTTCAGTTACAAAAAAAAAAAAAAATCTATGTTTAAGTAGACTAATAGATGAAATCTTTCACCCTCATATGCACA
Organism: Syrrhaptes paradoxus; assembly: GCA_013400615.1. Lineage (NCBI taxonomy): Eukaryota > Metazoa > Chordata > Aves > Pterocliformes > Pteroclidae > Syrrhaptes > Syrrhaptes paradoxus. The sequence goes on from VZTO01007666.1 coordinate 24,533, forward strand.
CACAAGTGGGGACATCATTGCTTCTGTTCCTAGGCTGCAGATGGTGTGTGTGAGTCTTGCAGAGCTGCTCAGGATGAGGATTGAGAAGGTTCAGGCACCATTTACCTGCAAAGAGCCAACCTGCCAGAGTGCCCCAGTGGCCTCTCCTAAATTGGGGGGTGGTAAAATCATGGCAAAATCCTGCACTGTGGCCTCTCCAAGAAAGCCTTGAGGTTGGACTTGAAAACCCTCCTGGCTCCTTGGAAGGACCACATGGCTCCTGGGGTGGGAGGCTGGGTGTGGTGTGGCTGCAGGCAGCTGCCTTGGACTTGTTGTCTTCAAAATCAGCATCTGAAGCCTTGTGGTTAGGATTGACGTGTATTTGTGTATTTGCATGAGCAAAGGTCAGGAACCGTCAGACCCCAGTAATTCTTTTTATTTCTTGTAAACAAAGTATTCACTTGATTTGGTGGCACTTGAAACCCTAAAAAAAACCCCATGAACTAGTGTAGAAGAGGCCCCCTGAGCTCTGTAGATGGTCACAGAATTTTCCTGTTGGTATCAATGGTCAATCTGAGCTTACCAGAAAGCTTCATCAAGGACGTGAGCATAGCCAGCACGAGCCCCAGCTGGAAATCTGCCTGTTCCACCCTCCGCCGGGTCATGGCTCTTTCCTGCCAGCCCAAAATAAACCTGTGCATGGAATGTGTCTCTCCTTTAAAAAAAAGAAAAAAATCTTAATTTGTTTGTTTCTATTAAAAACTAAAGAGAAATAGTAAAAATTTTATGTGGTTTTTCCAATTGTCATGGTGAATTGGTGATTTCAATTTACTCATGTTAAGACAAGAGCAGAAGAGGCTTCAGACACCATTTGACCAAAAAAAAAAAAAAAAAAGATAAAAAAAAAAAAAAAAAAAAAAAAAAAAAAAAATAAAAAAAAAAAAAAAAAAGCCGATCACTCCCCCATCCCCACATCCCATCAAAGGTGTAAAACTTTTGCAACTGGAAAGGAGCCTGACCCTGCTGGTGTAGGGGACTGGTGAAAGGCAGTGCAGACACGGCTTTGTGTGCCACTGCTGTGTGCTAATTTGAAATAATCACTCCGAGTGTCAGAATTTAACCACCACAAGCTTTACACCGCCCTGAGCTTTAGGAGTAAAGCAAATCAAAGCCATTTGTAAAGGGGGTGAGTTTCTGGAGGCTTCCTCCCCACGCTGTGGCTCTGCTGGACCGTGCCACTCGCTTTCCCATTTGCAGCACAGGGAAAACGTGGCCCGACTTGAAAAAGCAAAAGAAATAATGGGGCAAGATATTGCTTTTTAAAAAAAAAAAAAAAAAGTGAAACTTGATTATGCAAAGGAGCTGTGCATATGTGCTTTAGTGTGCATGCATCTGTGGGGGGGAGGCTTCGGTCCTGTAGCGTAGCGCGTGTTAGCATGATACAGATTGTTTCTAAATCTATCTGCTTCTGCAGTGAAGTTGTTAAAAAGATTTTTTTTTTTGATATAAAGAAAAAAAAAAAAAGAACAGTGGCAAAGTCATGTTGAGAGGCTGAAAAATATCCTGAGGGGGGCAAGTTGAGGTAGTTTGTCATTTGCTCCTGTCCTGGAAGCCAGCAGTGGTCTCTCAGCATTGCAGCAGCCCAGCCCTGTTCTGAAGTGCTCGTTGTTCGGTAGGATGTTGTTTTTTCTGCGGCGTAATGTTGTGATTGTTACCTGATAACATTGCCAGGGACGTCACGTTATAAGAGGTGGTCCATCTTGTTTGATGTATTTGGCTAAAAAAAAAAACAGTGGTGGTTTTTTTAATTATTATTTAAATTCCTAGCAACTGTGACTACAGTAATGTGATGAGTAGCACATACAGCAAGGAGGTGATATCGACGCGATGGCCTCCTTCAAAATGTCATCTGAACTTTTTTTAAAAATAAAAACCTTAAAAATATTTTTAAAACATTTTAAAACATTTTTTTNAGTTTGTAATCACCTTATAACTGAAAATAAAACTTTCCTTTATAAACTGGCTATGCTCTTGGGTGCTTTTTTTGGTCTTTGAGTAGCTCAATTCTTCCTTTAAACCTATTATTTATTGTAGAGTTGTTGGTTTGTGTTGGAGCTTGGGGTTTTTTTGTCCTTATAAAATGTTCCATTTTATATTTATATACACACATCTCTGTATGTGTATATATAGATATATATGCGCACATGTGCCCAGTTCACTAAGCTGCTTGGCCCAGCTCACTCATCTGACTTCATGTCTGTCATGGTTTCACCTGGTTGGCATCTCAGCCCCACACAGCCGCTCGCTCACCCCCCTCACCCNTTTATATTTGAGGTAGGGAAAGAAAAAAAAACCAACAAACATGTAGGTGGCTACTATTTGTGAAAAGCAAAGCTGCGCAGCTTTCCTGCATCAGGCCCTGATCACAGCTGAGCCTCCAGCACACCATGCCCAGGATCAGCCTCTCAGCTGTCTTTATTTGCTGTTGTTTTTTGGTTTTTTTTTTGGCTTGGTTGATTGTTTTGCTGTGTAAGATTTGGCGACTTTATCAGGGATTTCTCCTCCCATGGGCAACACCTGCAATGCCTGGGCTGAGCTGCCTGATACCGGCACAGGCAGCAGCTCCGACACGTCTCAAGTTAAAATAAAACAATTAAAAGAGCCACTAAGTGCCACGAGCTGCTGCTGAAGGGCTTCATTTACCTGCCCTGGGTGGCCGTCCCCTGCCCATGACTGTGGCTGGCTCCCTCAGCCAAGGTCCAGGGGACACAAGGTGACATTAGCGGGACGATCCGCTGCCCACCGAGGCGACCGGCAGCGCATACCGGGGGAGCAGCACCGTGCTAACCTTTTACCTGCTGCACACACCAAAACCCCATCAGTCACGTTGGCCGGGAGCTGGTTAAACCTGCCATCGCCCCGGCTGGCTCCACGCGGCTTTGGCACGTCCGCGGTGCCAAACGTGTGAAGGGCCCTGTACCGACAGCTGCGCCCCGGGAGGGCGGGTGGAGATGGCAGATAAGGCTTGTTTATGTGGCAATGATTCCCCAGCTCTAACCAGGAGCATTTCCATACCGTGCTCAGCCTCCGAAAACTCCTGCGTGACCCACTTGGCCATGAAGGGTTGCAAAACCCAACTCACCCTTTCCTTGCCAGGGAGCAGAGATTCCCTGTGGCATTATCCCGGGAGCGTAGCCATGCCCCAAACCCCTTTGCAAGAGCAAAGAGAAGAAATCCTCAACGTAAGGACACAAGCAATTACACCCTGAGTTCTCAGCAGTCATCTCTTGGGGTGTGTGGGTTCAGAGATGGGATGAGTTGGCCACCACAGCATGGTTCCCCAAGACACCCCACTGGGGCTACGGGGTCCCGAGCATCCCTCCTGCCAGCACATCGTCCTCCAGTGGGTTTCCTAACCCATCCCCAGGGGTTAACCATAGTTTTGCAAATGCTACCACAACCCTATCACAGCCACCACATGCTTTTGTCACAAAGCAGCTCAGGTTTAACCCAAGGGAATTTCCAGCGTGGCCAAGCGAAGCTGCAAGCGATGCTGTAGCCATGTGCACGGGCATCTCCAGCTCTTATTCGGTTTCCTAACCCATCCCCCGGGATTAACCGTAGCTTTGCAAATGCTAAAACCCAAGTCCCACTGCCGGATGGTGGCAAGGACAACCCCAGTCCCACACTGGTAGCGTGACAAGCAGTGGCCCAGCCCCAGCAAAACAGGGTGCCCTCCCCCTTGCCTCTTAACTGGGGTCCACTGGAAAGTTAACACAGGGCTGGAAGCAGAGTGTTGCCTTGCTATCGTCCTCCAGCAGAAAGAGGCATGAACCAAAACAAACGCATTTAATTTGCTTTTATTTAATTAAAAAAAAAAAAAAAAGTTGAAGTCATTGCAATCCCATTCAAATACAGAGATTTACAAATAGGTCCAAAACAGGACTAAAATATTCTTTGAAATGCTGTACTTTTAAATATTGTGCTTTCATAGATACATAAGAAAATTAGCATATAAAAATACTTTACAAGGAATACACTCTAATATATGGATAAAAATACACATTTAAGTAATGCATTTCCTCTTCATATCATTCAAAATGCATAGGAAGGGATACAAGGACCAAGTTTTTCTTCCTCTTTTTTTTTTCTTTTTTTTTTTAAAGCCTTTAATAAAAGTCTTCATTAAAAACCTATGAGAAGCCCCAGTGAGCTTCCACTGCTCAGAATATTGCATATAAAAACACTTCCGACTGCACTGTCACTGCTCCACAGTATCGATTATGGCACATTATTATCTAGTTGTGGCAGCAATGGTATGGGATATTGCATACTCGAAGAAAAAATGGCTACGACGACAAACAGCTGGATGGGGCCGGGCACACATCTGGAAGAACCCCCCTGACACGCTGTGCTATCGCAGGGGGACAAAGTGGCTCGGGGACAGACGGCGTGGGGACAAATCTTGGCTCAGCGAAGCGACCAACGCGTGACAGACACCCATCCGACACCCTACGCACACCGCCGGCAGCGGTGGGGGAAGCAAAAGGGGGAGCGGGGAATGGGGGCGGTGGGTGTAGGGGCTGCGGGTCCCCAACCGAGCGAGCTCCTCATCTCCGCTGCGCCTGAGCCTTCCTGGGGAAAGCGATGCCAGGCTCACACCACCACCAGGACACGAACATCGTCATAAAGTGCTAATACGTGACACATGGCAGGCGGATGAGGACACTGACGCAAGCATCACAGCCCCTGTGGGGCTGGGGGGCTCTGGGGAGGGAGGGGGGCGATGGGGCATCACACTTGCAAAGCCACGAGAGGCCAGCGATGGGCGAAGGCGGGTGGACCAAGGGCGAGCAGCCGAACCCACGTGGGCACACACACACCCCAGCCCACGTGGGACACAGGACAACCTCCATCTACAAAGGGCTTCTCATGCCACTGCCTGATGAGGGGTGACAAGGTGGTGTTAGTTCCAAACACAGGGGATGGCCCTGGGAAAATCATTATTCTGCTGTTTTATTTGTGGGCAGAGGCCAAGTTGGCAAGCAAGAGATCTCCATAAAGCCCAGACGAGCAAGGTGGCCAGGGATTTGGATGGCTATTGCAGTTCTTTAGCTGTGGGTACAGCCTTCTGCTCTGTAATAACTCCTCCAGCACAGATAACCACACTGCCCATGGGAATCCATCGTGAGATGGGGTGCCTCATCCCACCGCAGGGTGAGCATGGACAGGGCTGGCAGGAGGCAGTTGGAAATATCAATTTTGGAACATCTAGCCACTCTCAAGCACATTTTGAAATGTCTTTTAGGAAGGGCTCTCCACAGCCCTGCACCAGCAGTGCAAGGGGCTGCAGGAATCAATTTATCAGAAGGGCTTAAAGGATGGAGCTGGGCACAACAGAAAAGGAAAAGTGTTTCAGTCTTGCTGTATGGGATTAACCGAGCAAACAAGAAACATAATAGCACCATGTGTGTTTATCGGATGGCCAAGGCTTTCGGGGTGAGGAGGGTGTCAGAGGCAGGACCCCGTGCACCCCAACGGCTGGGCGCAGGGGGATGCCCTGCCATGGGGATGCCCTGCCATGGGGGATGGCTGTGGATGCTCCTTCCTCCCGTCGGCAGCTCATCCCATCGCTGTGGCTGCCCACGGCCCGAGATGCACATCCAGCTCCAACCTCCCCAGCAATATTTGGTGGTCTACAGGTGACAGTCAACTGCAGACCCACCTCCCCACTTGCACGTTATGGTACACACAGCATTTACAAATACCAGTGCAAAAAACAGCAAAAACACCCCAAATACCACAATGGCTCAAGCAGAGGCTTGGCATCATCTGCTTCGCTCCCGCTGCTCAGAGCGTCTGGACACTCGCCTTGACCTCGGTGCCGCAGGCCACCGGTGCCAGCAGCTCTCTGTTCCCCTCCGGGGGCACGTTGGCAGCCAGCGCCAAGGGGTTTCGGCTAATCACCAAGTCCAGCTTATCTCCAGCCTCCGAAATCAGGGGAACAGCCAGACAGCAGTCAAAGTCTCTCGTTCGGATGCGGTTTACCTGCCAGGATGGATATAGGACATGCCATGGGGAGGAACAACAGAAAGATCATGTTTGTTAGTGAGAAAGTGCAAGGCTGGGGCTAAGCCCACACCTATGAAAACACACAACTCTGGGGGGGGGTCCCTGATTCCAGGTTCACAGCAGAGTGGGGACACCCCTTCAGGCTGAGGACATCCTTGTCTAGGTGAGAAATGATGGCATAACTGGTACAGGAAGGGGAAAAAAAAGAGTTGGATCAGGCATCAACCCTGACCCCCAGTGTCTGGGGCAGTACTGTAACTATTACACACTGCAGGGCTCAAAACCACTTCTCCAGTTCAAGCCTGTAGGAGAAAGGTTGCCCTTTTCCATTATTCTTTCCCATCATGGTTTTTACTGGCCCTAAATCTATGATGCAGGATTTTCAGCACCTAGAAAACAAATATAACTCAGACCCTGAAACTTCTGCTGACCATTTTCCAGCTCAGCCAACAGTAAACGGAGACAATACTGAACAGTTTCAGCTTCTCCTCTCTCCATTTACAGCATTTCAGAGGAGTCTGGATGCACTTCACGTGGGCTCAGACGGTGGCTGCAAATCCTCTCTGCAGGACTCAGCAGTGAAAGCACCTTTACTGCTGTCTCTTGCAGACTTTCAAGCACATTTCTAGGCTGGGTGACCTGCAAGAACCACCCCAGCTCCCTCACCTACAGCTACCAGAGCACCTGGGCTTGGTGCCACGACAGCTCCGGGATGGTGGGGGCTGGCAAATGGCATGGGGAGGGGAAGCAGAGAAGGGAGAAAGGAATTTCCCACCCACCTTTGGAGCAAAAATAACCCCTGGGGCCAGACATTGCTTCCTTCTCCATGTAAGGGCTGGATGAGTCCATGCAACCCTTCCATCCAAAACCCTTTCCCAGCATTAATGCACACCCACAGAGCCGGACTCTGTGCCAGTAGCAGTGTCCCCCTGCCCTAGCTGGTGTCCACACAGTTGGCCCCAATACAGCGCAGTAACTAAGGACAATTTCTAGAGCACACATGGACAAGGAGAGATAATCCCAGAGCCTTTGCTCTATGCCAGCCAAGCAGCTGCGGTGCAGAAGTGCCGTTAGCGCAATGCTGTGCTCCTGCTAATCCATCCAGAGGGTCTGTTCCAGCAGGGACAGGGCGTTTCGCTGGCCTTCAGGCACACCATCGTGCCCATCATCAGGAGCTCTGCGAAGCATCCTCAGCAATGCATCTCTGTACTTTTTGCCGGGCGTTCCCTGTACCGGGAATCTGCAATCCCTCATTCACAACTCCGCACATCAACGCCACGGGAATCGCCTCCTCTTCTTTAGGTGTAAGCCATGCGGCTCAGCGTGTGGAAGCGGGGGTGCCGAAAATTTCCATGCTGCTCTGTTTAGGATTTCGAGCACACCTCCCAGAGCACTTGGCACTGGCAAAAAAAGCGACAAGTCCAACATTGAACAGAAAGGCAGCCCAGAGCCTAATTAGCTTCTTGTTCATTCTTGCACCATCCTTTATTTGAAGCTGAGAAGGAATAATTGTATAGCAGCCAACTGGCTAGAGACCATAACAAGCTTAAACAAGGTTCCCCACAGAGCTGCCAGTTCTCCAGTTACCTGATGTACATAATATACTGGCTCTAATCCTACTGCTAACAACCCCCGCCTAGAAATTAGTAAAACTAAACATCTTTCGGAGTGTTTCCAAATATGGTCACAATCTCTGCATTTCCAAATGGTGGCAATTTTTTCCGTCGGGGTTGCACTTTCTCAGTTGCTTCTTGAGTTGCCCCAAATCCAAAATAGTTGTTTTTTCATCCATATCAAGCTCCTCTCCAGTCTCCAAAACTCATCGTGCTCTTATTGTCCCTCTGGTAGTTCGATATGCCCAGGTCACATTTGTTACAGACTGTGCTTTCGACCAGAGTTCTTACGCTGTTTCTGCATCAGCTATTTCAGATCAAGTATCTTTCAAAGAAAAATATCCATGAAAAAACACTTTGCTTGAGGGACATGTTTCCTAGAAAACTCTTTTAGCTGTCAACGCCATGCACAGAACTTCGCGATCCACACGGGGCTTTGCAGGAACACATATTGGTCAACACGACCTAGTTCATCCAAAAATCCCCCTCTTACAGGACAGGAAAAGGACTGAAGGTGAGAGGGGGAAGCAACACAGCTTTTCGGTTGTTTTGAGCTGAAAGAGGCCAGTGCCAGGCAGGCTGTGTCCTGGAATGGGTGCAACCCAGGGGTACCACCCGGGGGTACTACCTAGTGAGTACAGGTCTCGCTGAGCGCCCGGTGGCTACGTGCTCACCTAGTTGGCTAACTATTACCTTTCATTACAGTTAGTGCTGCCATGGATGGGTCTCACTTCTCTCTTCCTCTCAGCCACTCATTCACTCCGTCCCAGCCTCCAGAACTGCATTTTGCATTTATTACCTGAAGCACTCGGTCATATGGCTTGAGGCCACACTGATCTGCTGGCCCATCCGGACGGACCATATTTACATAGACACCTTTTTCTAACAGGCCATCCGACACACTGAATCCAAAGTCTTCGCTCTCCGGGTCTTTGTGGAGTGTTATCTGGAACAGAACAGAACAGATTTTTGAACGCAGCAGAGACAGGAGGAGATGTACAGGGTTGGGAAGACAGAAATAGTGTGGGTAGACCTACAGCAAATTCTTCTCTGGGTCTCCTGGGCAGATTTTTCTTAGCTTGGACAGCTAATACAGATTGAGTCTTATTTATCAGACACCACCAGTTTAGGTAGATCGCATGGACAAGTGCTTTGGTGATTAGCCCCATGGCAGTCCCTCTTGGACGGGGAAGGAAACCCAAGCAGTGTAAGACAGACAGCTGCTGTATTTCACCCAAAGAGCAACAAAGCCAGCGGTATTTATGGAGTATCACCTTCCCTGGCCCAGGTTATGCTGTGCTTCCTCTGTGTATGCCAGACCAGCACACGGAAAATCAACATGTTCACGGGGAATTTTCAATGTAGGGGGTCAAATGTGAAGACAGCTCATTTTTAATGCATCACTCAGCAGGAACATCTAAACTTCTCCATATTATTAATGAGTTCTTTTCAGAAAATTCATATCAGTAAGTGCTGACGTGCTGAGGACAAGAAATGGGTAACCTCAGCACCCTTCCCTTGAGCGCGTCATGCTTTGGCCTCGTCTATAGGAGGGGTGCACCCATCTTGCCATGGGTTAACACTGGGAGCCAGGGACAACTGATTCCCCAACACCACCAAAATCCCCCTTTGCCTCCCATGAACTGGAAGTGCATCCCTGCCGAGAGACTCCATCACCGTGTTCTTGGCTGGGTGATCCTCACGGATGTGCAGTCCTTGGGAAGAACAATGCCCAGGATGATGCAAAGGAGCTGCCCACCTGGCCTCAACCTCATCCCCAAACACAGCCAACACCAGATGCTCCAGCAGAACAGAGTCACCCTATAACACCCCTAATTACACAGCTCTCCTCCTCCAGGTATGACAGAGTTTTATTTAAAGACACATTTACCACGCCCTGAAGGACAAAAGTAGATTAAACACGAAAAAGTTGATTTTTTCCAGTTACCGTAACTGCAGGCTTTATTCTAAAGTCACACCAGGAATGAAAAAGGCAATCAAATTTTTTGAAACCTCTCCAGCTCCCTTCCCCGCTTGCATTCTGCATCAGCAGCTTCTACAGTTAATTACTTCTAATTACTGTTGCCTTGCACCATGCTTCAACTGTCTACGTTCAGCTGGGTGCTGAATTCAAACACGTATCCCACTGCTGAACTCCTACCATTTGCTACCCTTCAGGAAAGGCTGGAGGCAGAGTGGAAGGGGAAGGAAAATAAGCTATTTTTAAGTTATTATAAGTCTTTTTTTATAAGAAAAGTGGCCTACTGAATGGAGCGTGCCACTGGAAAAGGGTTGATGGGTCTCCACGGGCCATACTTTGAGCTCTCTTGCCTGTATCTATGGCATCAACTAATGAACTCCAGAACCCAAGGACCTGGAAATCTCATATAATAAAGGGAAACCACTAAAGTACAGCTTTGAACCCTGCTGAAGCATGGCAATTAAATCCCATTACTCTTCTGAAGGGGTCCCTTCCTCTTCATCAGACCCTCTGGAAACCTTTGCTGCAGCCCTTGGTGGGGGCCACCTTGAACAAGGAACATTTTCTGGGTGTCCCTCTGAACAAAGGAGATTTTCTATAAGGTTGCAAAGCTTCTACAGCTTTAACCATCAAGGTACCGCAGTGCCACACCCAGACCAACCCTTGGCGACACAGACCTTGTGAAACTCGAGGGGGGTGGGTGACATGATTTCCTGCATCTCCTTCTCGATCTTCTTCATGTCCAGGCTCCTCTCATTCTTCTTGGCAGGGGAGCTGCTGCCCTCGGTCTGTCCATCATCACAGCTGGAGTTTGCTTTCCTCATTGGGCTCCGTCCCGATGGGTTGACAGAGTCCAGGAGCAGCTTGCTGCCCTCCAGGCCCAGGTTGTGCACGCTCCCCGTCATGATGGATGCCTGTAGGGTGAAGGCACAAAGTCACTTTGCTGAGCCAGCAGCAGGAAGAGATGGACCACACGGCAACACACAGGCAACAACAGGGGGGCACCGTTGTTCTCATTAATCAGAAAAGTGAGAACCAAGAAGCCCTTCCAGTCAGCTATAAAAGCCATTTCCAAACTTCAGGAGCCCGCTGCCAGGTCTACCACTGACCTGCTGCGTGCTCTCCCACCCCAGCATGGAGCTTTATCTCAGAAGGAAGCATTTGTGAAGCATCTCCTTATTTTGTGATGACCTCTCCTACACAAACAGGGCCAGGCAGGTCTCATCCTGGGCAGGAACTTTCGTGGTAGTCAAGAAGGATGAACATCCCCATGGCAGGGGGCTCCCATGTCTGCCTGGCTCTCCTGCAGGCTGCTCAGTGCTGGCAATGGCCCAGGGAAGTCAATACCTGGGACTCCACTGAGGCCAATTCAGCAGAGAAATTAGGATTTTATCTGTCAGTAAATGAGAGCTGTCACTGAGCAAAACTGAGTTAAAAATATGAAATTAAGTAGTATTTAAGCCTGGTCATCCTTGATAGCATCCATTAAAAGACGCCCCTAAGTAGATTCTACTCCATTTGGCAATGCTTTTCATTAATGAGATTACATTGATCAAAGCTAACGAAGGAGTCAAGAATCCAGTCTGTGGAACCTCAGCTGGCTCCAGGTCAGAGAGTCCATTTAAACGGCGTAATGAAAAC
>VZTO01007666.1:35937-63932 GCA_013400615.1 Syrrhaptes paradoxus
CTGGGTTACCATGTACTTGAAACACAGATTAACAAACAGTGGCACGGCCAGCCAGGGTCTGTTTGTTCACTGACCTCAGGCAACTCCAGTACCCCCCAGGACACCAACACAGCAGAGCCAGGGAGGAGAACAGAAAGGTCTGTGCACGCCGTGCTGCTGTCCTCCCCCATGCACTGCAAACTGGCCACCACCCAACAGCATTCAGCTCCTCCTCTGTCTTCTTCAAGCGCTCCTTGCAGCATCATAAGCCATTTGCTAGGTGCAAAGCAGCAGAAAGGTGCCCAGAGAAGCTGTGGGTGCCCCATCCCTGGAGGGGTTCAAGGCCAGGCTGGATGAGGCTTTGGGCAACCTGGGCTGGTGGGAGGTGTCCCTGCCCATGGCAGGGGGTTGGAACTGATGAAGTCCTTTCCAACCCAAACCATTCTGGGATTCTGTTCCAGACTTCTCCAGCCTGTGGCTGCCCCACATTATTTTTCTTCATCTCTTGGCTGCCCTCAAAGCAAAGCAGGGACAGAGTCTCCTCTAGACATGCTGGGAAAAGCCTGTTTCTACCCATAGTCTGCAGCCTGGGAGTGGATTGCTACTGTGCGTGAACCTGTTTCCAGGCTATCCTGGGTCATCTTGTGTGGCTCTCATTCTTTCTCAAATGCAGAACATGAAGGGTCAAATTTAAAAGAAAAAAAAAATTGTGACTGTCATGAAATCACAGGAGGCCAGGAGCTGGGGCTTAGAAACCTGTGATACAGCAAAAGCCCCAACGAGGATTGCACACCCCACATCATGCCTCAGGGAGGATGGACACGTGGAGAGGGAGGAACAGGTCAGTGGTACTTTGGCTTCGATAAAAGGGGAGTGGAAACCCATCAGACTTCTGCTAAAAACACAGAAATTGCCTTTCGTCCCCCAGAACTTTCTAAAATATTCTAGAAATGTGCTGAATACACCAAAACCCTAGAGGTGCTCAGCTTTTCATAAAATTTCTTTACATTTTTTAAAGCATTGCTAGAACTGTCAAAGCTCCAAAGCTTTAAACCAGCATGAACCAAAAACCCACGCATCCCTGCACCGCGGATCTCTGAAAGGGCAGAAAGATGTTTTCTCTGTCCTGACACTTCACAGGAACCCAACAAATCCCTTTTTTTACATTTCAGTGCCAGCCATTACGCAGGAAAAAAACATGAACACATCATTTCAGTTCAGAAAGGTTGATAGCGGTTGCCTGAACTAATTATTAAATACTTTCAGGTCCAGGATATAAGTGACCAAGAGAAGAATTTATAGTTTGTGAGGGCTAGGGGGGAGTTGCTTTTTGCGTGGGTTTTGGTTTTTTTTTAAGTCAGTGTTTTCTTAAGAAGTTAAGATAATAAACCCACTGTTCCGTGCTTCAGCGCAATAAATCTAATTGAGATTTCCTCCCCCACTTACAGCTGCTAAGGATCAAGGAGGAAAGAACAATTAGTAAGCCCCTTGTCACCATTAGACCAAAACAGGACTTTCTTTTTCCACCTCCAATTATTCAGAAATTGCCTTTTTTCTCTGAAGCTAAGCGATACGCAATGGGGCATAGAAACAGTCCCACGGGGGTGATGGAGGGCACGACCCAGCGAGCCCTCCCCAGCCCCCTGCACACAGAAGGCAGGAGGACGGAGGAGGTCCTGGGGTCCCACTCCTCCTTTGGGGCAGCGGGAGCTGAATCGGGGAGGGGAGCAGCATCCTGCCGGGCAGATTTGCCTCCCACTGCTCGCTGGTCTCGAGGGAGACCTTTATTTGCATAACATGACTTAGACATCCAGGCTCCCCATCCTATAACCGGACACAATAACATGACCTCCAAAGCATCTTGGATAAAGAAAAGAGAAAGTGGTTTGTGAAGAGAGGAAACACCTTTATTTCTGCAGGAAGCAATTACTTTCTCAGATTTTTCCATGGGGACAGCTGCCTGAAAAGCTTCCAATTACCTATTTCACTGGAACGGTTTCCTGCAGAGTGACGGCTGAATGCAAGATATATGTTGGGCTGGTCTATATGTGAAGTACGCCAAGGCTTCAGTCCCAATGGGGCTTTGGGGGGCTCCTTTTGCTTGCCCTTTAACTGCTTTGGACAGACAATATCTTTCCAAGCAGAGGGTTTACCGTTGGACAGGGAAGGTTGGCCAACAGTCACGTGAAGATCGCTGGCCAGCAACAGTTTGCAAAAAGAGCACGCAAGCAACTGTCTAATGAGACATAGTTATCCATCAGCACAAACATGGACATGGCTGGAACTCAAACCCTTCTTCACATCACCGACAGCACAGGGATGCTGCGGGCAATTAACACATCTGGGGAAACAGTCTAACGTTTACTGCCAGAGCAAAACAGTGAGATCAGCAGAAAATTCGGAAAGTGATTTACCTCAATCTCCCTCAAAAGTTCCGACTGGCCGCATGTTTCCAAATCCTCCAAAGCTTCTCCAAAAACACGCCAAAAATTATCCTCGTGAGTGGTCTCAAGGCCATTTTGGCGGTTGGGGTATCTGTTGTAACGTAGGAACCAAACATTGTCAGCACTCTTCTGCAGCGGGATGAAAGCCGCGAGGCTACAGCAAGTGTCTCACCAGTAAAAGCAGAGACTTGAAGAGTCTTCATATACAAAAGCAAACAATATGAACTTTTCAGACAAGAGTCCGAACACGAGACCTCCATGCATTTACTAACGGGGCAAGCGTCCTTCAAAGGAAGAATTAAGTTGGTGTAGTAATGTCAAAGTTCAAAGGGTAAATTAAAAAGTGCCTGTAGGAAGATTGTAGGTTTAGGAAGACGTTTTGGTGAAATAGAGAAGTGAAAGAAAAAAGGATGCGTTATGGGTAAACCAGGAGCCTCAGAGACTGTTAGTACAAAGGCTGATGGGATAGAGCTCAGATCTGAGACACAGAACACCTGAGAAGAGAGAGAAAAACACAGAGGGTAACAGACATGGTGAGAAAATGATAAATACATTAGGTCTCTATGAGAGTAAATAATGCCAAGATGTATATAAAAATGATTGTCCTGGGCTGGACCAGTAAATGCACACTACAGCCAGCAGGATCGACAGTGTCACGTATAACCCGTACGAACCAAGTTTCATTTGCTTTGGGATGGCCAGAGAACCGTTACTTTCAGGACACCTCATTTTTTTTTCTTTTTTTTTCTTTTTTGCTATATAACACAGCCATGTAAAGCTTGCCCCTAGTTCTATCTACATCAGAGAATAAGGATAGAGAGAACCTCGCTCAAGCTGGTACAAACACACGTTAACGTGAACACCGCGTGTGTCTTGCTGGGGGTTCTGCAATATCCCACCTTGGCAGGTTCAGCATCCCTTATCTCTGACCGCAAGCCAGGGTCAATTCTTGGCCTTCTAAAGCAAATAGCAATTAAACATGCCAAAGTCCTCTGAACAAGCCAGAGAAGCAGGTGACACCAGACACCGCTTACTGACCACCAGGCTCTGTGCAAAACTCAGACCATCAGCGCTCGGCTTAACAGGAGCCTCTCGAAGGAAACTCATGGTGTTAAATCAAGGTCATGACAAACCCACCAATGTGTCATGGGGAGAGACCCCAAGGAGCCAGTGACATTACAGCAGCCTAATGCATCTTCCACACATCTTAGTAGGAGCTGCATGGACGAGGGTCCACCGCTGCAACATCTGGCAGCATCTCGCATGGCTTTAATGGTCATCAGTGCCGCAGACGGGAAGGGATGCTCACCCACCAGGGAAGGGATGCTCACCCACCAGGGAAGGGATGCTCACCCACCAGGGAAGGGATGCCCATCCACCAGGGAAGGGATGCCCATCCACCAGGGAAGGGATGCTCACCCACCAGGGCCACTTGGCAAAGTCAAAACATTTCACTTGAGTACGAGTCAAAGAGAGGTTGGCCTCCATTAAACAAATAATGATGCTTTGGGCTATTAATAGAGCTTTTTTCAGATCTCTATTAACCACAAAGTTTTCGTACGTCCTTTGCTTTCCATCCAGTGGTTTACATGGAAGTCTGTAGCAGGCATAAACTCACACACACACGCTTTTGCTCCTTGTGGGATCACAGCCTGCCTGGAGAGAGCAGTATCTGACATGTCTCATTGTATTTTAAATTTACCCCCTACCCTTCATCAGCTTTTAAAGGACAGCAGCCTTTACACCAGGCAGAAAGGTCAAAAAAACACCCAGCAAGACTTTATAAAAACAAACTAAAATTCCCCTCCAAAAGGAATTTTTTGATTCTTTTGCCTTACTCATTTCCTTCCTCTGCTCCCAGGTTCCCAAAGGGGCAAATGTCCCTTCCAGTTACCAGTTCCTTGCCTCTCAGACCAGCAATATAACAAACACATCCAGGACGCGGATGAATCAGCGTGGGCTCACACCCCCTGGCTCAGCAGGTTTTTCCAGGCTAAAGGCAGCAGGGGTTAGAGACATTTTGATTTTCTCCCTAATAAAAAGGGATCAACAGCACAAACCATTTCTCTTGCACTTTGACATCAGGGCTTGAAGCCCTCATTAGGGACACGGGGGGCTTCAAGCGCTCAGATTTGCTAAGGTGGGCTGCGGGCAGCCTGGCTGGGAGAGCCACGAGGGATCAACGACCGCCGCGAGCCGGCTCTCGCTGAGAGGCAAAACAAAAACAAAGTCTCCGCCGCTGCCAGCCTTCCTGCCAGTTTGATCATCTTTAAATAGGTGGAAATGGCCATGAGATGTTCTAAGGGTTTTGTTTGGACAAACAAAAGGGGGGAAAAAAAAAAAGAAAAAAAAAAAAAAGAACCGACAGTAACAACACGACACACACAACTATGGGGACTCTGGAGGATGTCGAGGGGAGGGTTAGTTCCAAAGCAACGAGGCTTTTCCACCGTGTGTGGGGCAGTTTCTGGCCTGGGCAGACCCAGCAGGATTCTCATCCAAAGCAAGGGGCAGCTGCAGCCTCCAGGGACTCAGGAGATGTTGCAGGATTTCTCCCACGCTGGCTGAGCCAGGGGTTTATCTCGACCATGCTCACTCAGCATGGCTTTATTTCTGGTGTTGGAAGGGCCAAAGTATGATGGAGAGAGTGTCCAACCACAGCTTTGGGAACTTTTAACTTGGACATGCAACCTCATGCTGGTTCTCCAAGACCTTTTGGGCTTCATGGCATCAAGCTCTTGTGGAGGGGCATCCTCACTTGAAAGTGTCAGGCCAACACAAGTGGGGACAGCCCTGGCCATGCCTACATGTTACACCTAAACTGTGAAAACACTGCAGCCTTTACCCAGCAGGAGTATGAGACGTGGTAAGAACCTATGGTCCATGCAGCTGAGACCGCCCTCACTCCAGACACAAATGTCACCTGGCCATGGCAGAGGTGCCGCAGAGCGACACCAGGGTAACCAGAGCAGACCACCACCCCAGCATCCCTCCCCATGGCTGCCCGGTGCCTAGATGGGGACATCGTTGGCCACTCCATCACGTTCCCATGCACCCCTGTCCCTACCCAGTGACACTCACATTTGCAGATGCACCTCCCTGCCTCCTCCCGCCCCTCCGTACCTGCTGGGCTTGTCCCAGTCGTCCTCACTGAAGCTTCCATCCATGTAGGGGTAGCTTTTCCTGGGGTCCCCCGGAGGGGTGCTGCTTTTTTGCCTGCTGTGTCTCCATTCATGTGGATGGAGAGCTATGCCCGCAGCCTGAGGTATGTACGTACCTAGGGAAAGGCAAGAGGGGGTGGAGAGAGAGAGGGCAACACCGGGTCAGAAAACTCGAATGGAGTTAAGTCATGCTGAGCCAGGAGAGCCTCCTCCCCTAAATCCCAGACCTGAGCCCCTCTGGATTGCATACTGCTTCCATTTCAGTTGTCCAAAGGGAGTTGTTCTTCCCATCTCTTCTCTTGCTTTAACCAAAGCAGCTTCTCTGGATCTTCTCATAAAGTGTCCATTTGCCTCTTCTGAGCAGCTTTGTGGTGTGGGTCCAGCATCCACAAACCTGGGGCTACACACACCCACAGATGCAGAGCCTACCCCCAGCCAGCTCCACCCTTAGTTCATGGCTCTTGTTCCACACTCAACCCAGCAGAAGCTGTGCTGCAAACAGAAAACCGTGCTGTTCAAATACAGAGTCTTCCAAAGGGTCAAAAGAATATGCTGCCAAGCCTCCTTCAGCGTGCCCAAACCCACTCATTTAGAAGGATTTGGAAGCCTTTTTTTATGGGGGAAAAAAAAAAAGAAATCTTCATTTAGATTCTCAACTGTCTTTAGGAATTAATGGACAGCACAAAAAAAAAAAAAAAAAGGATATAGAATGCAGCAGCAAAGAAACTGCATCCAGAGCCTCCCTTCAGCAAGCGCGATGGTGCTGAGGGTACCCGGTGGTGGTCACCAGCTCCAGCCGGGAGGAAAAACTCCCAGCTTGAGGGAAGGGGAGGCTCATCCCTGTCCCATTTGATAGGAGATCAATACGGATCGTTAGGGTGAAACCAGACACGTTTCACTACGTCTGCCCCCAAGGACTCCCCTGTACTGCGGTGTCTCACTCCGGAGATGCGAATCCATCGCTCCCAAATCACAAGATCCTCAGGTCTCACGAGGAGCTGTCTGGACAGAAATTTTCCAAAACAGAGCATTTCTCAGCAGCGCCAGTGCCATCTGCAGTTGAAATAAAACTCCCGAGTCCCCTGCCCACCTCCTGCTGCCCATTCAACGTTTCAGAGAAATCCTCAGAGCCTTTCCAAGAAACATTCTGCACCTCCATCACACGCTGTGCCGAGCGAACAGGAAGAGGTAACGGAGAAACACATAATTAAGGGAGACTTGACCTCCCAAACAGCTAAGAGCACTGGAAATACCCCAAAACAACGCCAGCACTTTCTTTGAAAATGCCAAAGCCTGTTATTTCACTCAGCTGAGTGTTTCCTCTGAGTGTTTTTAAAGGTTAGACTGCGCTGGAGAGAGCCCCAGCAAAGCGCCTGCCAGCATCTTCCAGCAGCCAGGAGCGCACGCTGCCTGCCAGCGCAGGACCGTGTCCCGGGATGCGGGTCCCTGCAGCGGGTGGGCAGCAGACTGGGGCTGGGGACCACAGGGGGCTGTGTGTGGAGCTGTCACTTGGGTGCCACTGGTTCCACCTCCTCCTCCCAGGGAGACGGGCTGGATCCTGGGGACCCAGAGCCACCTGGTGGCACGTTCCACCAGACCCAGCACAGCTCCCTCGCCCAAACCCTTCCTAAAGCTGTGGATGAACCTAAAACTCGCAAGGCTGCAGAGATGGATCTGTGCTTCTCCGGTTGGCATGTAAACCTCAATGGCCAGGCTTTGTGTGTCTCCGGTGTCTCTGCATCCTGCCTTCCCTGCGCTCACGATGGGCAACCCTGCCTATCCTTCTCCCTGGCCCCCAGCATCCCTCTTCCCAGCCAGCACCAGCACACCACCACGCAGCCAAAGGCAATCACGGGGGAGGAGAAGAGAGCCCCTGCAGCAAAGGTGCTGTCTATGGATGTTGGGCAACTTGGCAACAGCCCCGCTCCCCAGGGCTCTGTGCTCAATTACTCGCTCTCAATTCACCGGTACAAGCAATCACTTTGCTAAATCCAGTGTCCAACTTGTGTTAGCATTCAGTTAGACGGAGAAGGATGGCAGCATTATGAGGGCCAGGGGATTTTTCCTTCATGAAGCCTCCAGTCCCAAATGCACTCCCAAATTAATGCTTCAGACCAACAGAGGCAGAAGGAATACACAAGCACGGTGGAAGAGACACACACACGGTGCTGTCCTTTGAACATTTCCAACTCAGAGTGCAGCGAGCATGGGCACGTACCTTGCTCAGCACCTTGAAGGTGCTTTGCAACACCGCTCTGGGAGCATCCCTCCCTGTTTTCACACGCTGGACAGCAGTCTTTTCACCAATTTCCTTTGCAGAGGTGATTCAGGGTTTTATTTTGTTTCAACATGAGCTAATACTAGCTTACATCATTAAATCTGAACTGGAATAACTATTTTCCACTGCTTTCCTCCAAGTAAAAATCTATTCCCATGACCAGAGCATCCTCCATTCCAATTCCATATGTCTGCCAGAAGCCACAGCTGAATAAACTTGGCCTCGAAGGCATGCATTCATCTGATCACTCACTAGAGAGTTAGAGACACTTTCTTGTAGTATTACCTTAATTATTTTGTTAAGTGAGTGCTTCTAGTCACAAGACATTTTTGTGGATTTTTAAAACATCCTGAAGAGGATTAATTTGCCCTACATGGCCTCTCTGGAGAATTAATAGCAAGCTACAGACCAAATACTCTGTAAGACATATGGCCAGTGAATACTTCCTCTGATTATGCGAATTATAAAGTGCTGTAATGGTTCTGAAAATGCTATGAACAGTATGATGCCATACAAGCCAGAAGAAATGTGCCAATAAAAACCTAAACCAGACACATCAACTCAGAGCACCGTGGGAGTGCATTTTAAAATACATTTTGCTCCTTGCTGGAAGTGAGAAGCCATGCAAATGCGATCAGACCATAGGCTTCAGCTCACGTTCAGTCTCCAGACATGTTCGAAGGCTCTGCCTAGCTTCACCTTGGACCAACGACTCCTAAGAAGAGACAACCGTGTCTTACCTTGGCTTCCATACCCAGCGTCAATGCCGGAGCCATCCCAGGACTCCATGGCACTGTCCACGCTCGGAATTGTGGTGGAGTATATCTCAGACAGCTTGCTAGTTTTCTGGGAGTCTGTCAGTTCATCTTCCGGGTCACTCACTTCATTTATACTCCCCGACTTCTTGGGATAGGATTCTGAAACCAGAAGATAGTGCTTTAGCAGGCACGAAGAGCAAGGGAAAGGCTTATGGGGACACGGGAGCAAGCCCAGGTGTTGTAGAGTCTTTAGAAGAACCTCTTTTAGCTCTTCAGCAGTAGCTGAGAACACCCTGTGCAACACAGTTCAAAGGCTTTCGTGCAGTACTTTCATCTCAAACTGAACCAAGAAAAAATGCCTTTCTGAGTTTTTAGCACTTGGAATACAAGGAGCAACCATGGGGATCTGAGGATTCCCAAATAAGAGAGAGCTGGGACCCAATCCCAATTCACAAGTGCATCTTCTCGCACTTCTGGAAGCTTCCTCCAAACATCCCTGCGCAGAGAAGTGCTGGTCCCTGCAAGCGATAGCCCATGGCTGCTCTGGGCTCAGAGGGTCACTGTGGTCAGGGTGCTGGCCACAAACTTCCTGCATTTTAATGAGATTCCAATGACAACGCAACCTGGTCCCAAGCTACCACAGCTGAAGGTATGGCCCCCTTCCGAGACCGTCCAACCTCGTATCAATTCGAGGCTAATCATCGCCTCTCCAGAGTCTCCCATGCAGCCTCACAACGGTGGAATTCCTGGGCTCGGTACTTTGAGGCTGAATGTCCCCTGATTAGTGATGGGAAATGGAAAGCTGAATGTGGATGATGAAGCTCAGACCTTCCCTTTCATTATTTTAGTAATAATAGGCCCTTATTATCATTATATCAAATTCCCTTTCAGGCAGAAGCTATGCAAGGAATGGTTTCTCCGCACAAGCATATCTTTGTACCGAATATTTTAAACTCCCCGTTGATTAGATATCCTGTTAGCCATCCACACCCTGCATCTCCGAATCGCAGAGGCTGGATAAAAAGCCCTGTGAAAGTCTGCATTTGTCAATGAGGACAGATTATTTTACCAAACAAAGGCCAGTGTCCTGAAAGTCCCTCTTTTCCAAGCATTCAGAAGATTGCTCACTGCGATTAATTCAAGATTACCTTGAAATTTCAATTACACCTGCTTCATTCTCAGAATGATTAACTAGTCTCCAACTGGCGCTTGCATGTCAATTATTTCAGCGAGAGGCTGTGACAATGCTAAATGTCATCAGGGAGGAAGGAAAAAAAATATTTCAGACCAAGGAGCAAGACACTTGTCTGCAGGGAACGAAACCAGGGTTTCTCGAGGAGGAAGCAATTCCCCAGTTCTGCCTCTATTTGCTAAGACACCACCCTCTCCCCTGGGCTTCCTCCATTTGTAAAATAGGTGTATTGCCACACATTTGCAAACTGCTTTGAGGTCTGAAGGGGTGCTGTGTTTGAGACCGATGCTACTTTTCCAGCTGCAGGACAGACACCCCATGGGTCAAGAGCTTTATCACTTGATTTCTGCAATTTCTGGGTAGGTCCAGGTAAATCTAGGGACTGCAGAAGCAGGGCACAGAAAAGGTGGAAAATACTGGGTGTGGGGAGGGACAGAAATGCACCCAGAAGGCACCAGCTACTTTCTGAATTTCATTAAAAAGCCCCTGTTTGGCTGCGACTTCGAAGAAGTTGGGGAGAAAAGTTTACATGTTCCCTGCTTTTGCCAATCTCCCCTCTCTGTCTCCCCAAAAATTGCTCCTGCTCTTTGATACCGTATCAAGAGGTATCAAGAGCTTCAAAGGCACAGGGAGCTTGTCAGGGAAACGAGAAGGGGATTTCTAGAGTGAAGGTGGATGCTTTGAAAGATTATCTTAGGACCCCAAGTCAGAAAAAAGGGTGTAAAAGATTTATTGTCAATCGCTTTCAAAAAGTTGAATTAAAGGAGGTGTGTGGCTGGGATTCTACGTCAGAGCCCCCTTGCTCATTTTAGGGGGTTGTATTTCAACAACTCCTGCACTCTGCTACTTTTAAAAGCATCTTCTGCTTCCCTTCTGCTTTAAACACCCACACAGACAGGGAACAGCACCAACGGCACAAGCTGTCAGTCTGAAAAAAAAAATTATCATCACAAATAAACCTGCTGTCTGATCTCTTCCCAGTACCACAGCTTCTGGGTTGCCTATTTTTAAAAAGCTGTGAGTCAGAAGTCCAAAAAACACCCACTTTTCCCCTCTGTCCCCAGCCATGCCTCGTCTCACCTCCCACAACACGCGAAGGAAAACCCCCAGCACTGTCTGCCCCATCGCCCGCGGTCCCCGCTGGGGTGCACCTCCACCCCCCCCACCCCACCCCAGGCTCCCCAACTCACTCTCCGTCTGCTTCTTGATCTTCAGCGTGACCGTCTCTCCCGCCATCTGCAGCAGGTGAATGGCTTCGCTCAGCGGTTTGCCCTTGAGGCTCACGTTATTAATGGCCAATATCCGGTCGCCCACGTGGATGGCTCCGGTTCTGGAGGGAGAAGGCGCCGTTAGAAACTTCAGAGAAGCAATTTGCCTCTACGAGACAAGCCATTAAGTTGCCGCTCGAAGGAACAGCATATTAACCCTCAGCTCTTTCAAATATGTCTTAGTTTCCCCTGGGTATGCTGTATACTCATGATTTCATCACCGCTACCAGGAATCTGGTTTCCCCCATCCTTCACCTGCATTGAAATAAGCACAGGAGCATATGCACTCCTTGGATCCCAGCCTGTCAGGAGCTGGGATTGCAGACACGGTTACAGCCAAAATTCCTCAAAGCAAGGGGGTCTGCATGCTAACAGCACAAGTGTTTCCAAGGGTGTGATGTTCACCGGTCGTCACACATGGAACCAAAGGACACGTTCCCACCGATGGAAAGAACTGATGAGACAAACCTAGAAACCTACTGGAAAAAAAAACAAACCAAAACCAGAATGGCCCAACACGTAGAGATAGTGTGTGCAAGCACGAGCTGAACCAGTTGCAGAGTGGTTCATGGTATGTTTAATGCTCACCCCTACACAGCTACACCACTGTGACTTTCTCCATCAGGACCAGTGCTCTAGAAGAGGTTACTGGGTTTTACTGCACGGCCACGTTCCAGCATCGGCTTCTGCCCACGGCGAAATAAACCCTCCGGCTTCAGCAACAGCCAGGAACAAACCAACAACTCACAGCAATCCTCCCCCTTCTCCATCCCACAGTCAGGGGCTCACTGTGCCTCTCCCAGTGTTTGCTGCAGCTCCAGGAAGAGCAGGACCGGCGGTGTCCATCACTGCGGCGGGAGCTCATGGGCTGCACCAAGCTCACCGCACTGCTGCTCCCTAATGCCAGCAAGCAAGAGCAGCAGTCCTCTCCTCCTCCAGCAGCACCGGGAGGTTTAGCTATCAGGAACTGGCACGATGGAACCAGGAGGAGATGCAAATCCAGACTGCAACACCTGTTTGTCCTTGGCAACGCTCCTCTCAGGTCACATCTCCAAACTGGACCACTGCTCCTGCCCAACTGGGAACTGACACACTGCCGCAGGCACAACACCTGCTGGTCTTTCCTCAAAATGTGAAACTTCTGTAGACACGCTGCTGTGAAACATCGACTATAAGGACATCAAATTGGGAAATGCAGCCAAACAGCAGGCAGCACCGTTTGCTCTGCTGCTGCTGCAATGCTTGGACAGTCCCAGCCAGCCACTAGGTGTCTGTCTTGTCCCATCCAAACCAGTCTGAAAAAGCCTTCAGGGAAAAGTTGCGCATTCAAATAAATTACAGAACAAACTGGAACCCGAGTATTTGTCTTAAAAGTTCCATCTACGCGGTCGATAAACATCCAGCTTAACTGCTGGCAGTTTAAAGACGATGCGTCGTTTGCTGCAGTGGTTCAGCATTGGAGGGTCTCCTGCTGTAGCCCCAAGGCCACCATGGGGACACATCTCCTGTCCAAGACATCAGCCCAACCGCCTGCCCCTGAACAACAGGACTGCTCAGCAGAAACCGTGAAAATCCCTCAGCAGGGAAAAACACTGAAACCACCAAAGAGAAAGGTCACGTTCAGCCAGGTGGTTTTCTTCAAGGAGGGGAGAGTAAATCCAAGCCCACTCCCCCCATCTGTCCACCTCCAGGCACCCCTGTGAGGGCAAGCAGAGAGGAGGAGGGACAGAGAAAGATGTTTCTAGCCAATGACCTTTGTGCCCCTCCATTGTCCCCAACAGTCCTTAATTCACCTCAAACACAAACCAACCCAAGGAACTGTGTGATCCATGTTCCTTCTCACTCAGAGAACACACTGACGAGCAGAATTGAGCAAATGTAAGTCACCAGGTCTAAAAGGGGCCACAGGCATGTTCCAGCAAGTGCTGGAGAGGAGGTGGCTGCATGCACGTGGTGGGGATCTACTTGTCACATGGTCAAGGCCACCATCCCTTCTCCTCTTTACCCACATGGGTTGGTGCTGAGCACTCGGGGACAAAACTCTCCCGCAGCTGTTCCCAGCTACTTGACCAGGTGGCACTAGAGGCTGGGCAGGCACTTCGAAGTGCCAGTGATAGCCCAAAATTGCTCTTGGAGAACCATTACACCTTGGCCAGAATCAAACAGTACTGGTCCCTTCACCAAGAAGAAGGAAAATAAATCCCATGGCCCAGGTTAAAGCCACCCACAGGTGCTGCAGGAGGGGAAACAGAGACTAACATGGGGGAGAGCCGCTGCTCAGCACCAACCCAACCGCCTGAGCTGCCTCTGGAGCTTTCTATAGGCTCAGATGTACAATGAGAAAAATGTTCAAGGTCAAGATAAAACCCAAGTCGTCTAATCTGGAGCCTTTTCAGCTTGGACAGCCTGTCACCCGCTGTGACAGACGTGTGACAGATCCTAGAGGACACTCTGCCTTCCCCATCACCGAGCAAGCAGCCGGAGCCCAGCGCAGACCTTCACTCCTGCCTCTACGAGAGCAGCCGGTGCGTCCCCGCTATCAGACACCAGGATCTGGTCTGCCCTGTGCCAGAGCTGCTGAAACACGTCCTGTGCTCCAGCAAAAGTCAGGCACAGATTTGGGCTTAAAAACTTGTCCTTCAGAAACCTGTCCCATCCTTCAGAGCCTGGCCAAGGGCGCCTGTGGCACAGGGGAGCGTAGTGACGGCAGGAAAGGGACAACTTTGGATAACACTAGGACCACCCCTCTTCCCTGGCAAGGTCAAGTTCCCTTCTGCAACTCCCAGGAGAAAAACGTGCACCTTTCCCACACGCAGCCTTCATCCCAGCGCTCCTCATCCTCCTCGCAGAGAGTCAAGGTTCCCCCGCACCGCTCCGTCCCCGTGCCGCTCCTCCATGCGGACGCTGTTATTTGCTAGTCTGCTGCGGTGAGCACGCTGAACGGCTCCATTGCCCTTCTCAAAAGGCTTTTCCCTCCTTACTGCCTGCCAGCTCCCGATCCAAATCCAACAGAACCGCAGCACGTCCCCACGCTATGTGTATCCGTGGAGCAGTCGCTGATGTGCATCCGAGTTCAAAGGAGGAACGGCCACGGCATTGCAAAGGGAGCTGAGAGCAAAGGGTCTGAGACTGTCTTCTGACACCGGGCAGCATTTGGGCTTTCTGTCCTTAACCTGTCCCATGCTGGGCTGCAGGTACAGCGCACAACTGCCATGCAGCAAAGCCTCGGATACTCTGTGGCTATTATTATCCAGGGAAAAAAGACTGAATTGTACAGTGGCAGGCAGCGATATAAAATCCCCAAAGAGAAGAACCACTAATGACTAAGTCCATCCCTCCTCTTCCTTACTTCTCAGGAGGCACCGATGTGCTGCTTTCTGTACCAAAGGGAAGCAATGGTGCAGCAGCACGTGTGCCGAGAGCTCGAGGAACCCAGTGCAGACAGAGGCACTGAGCTGTTTTACAGTCCAGCTAATAACAGTGTGTGTGGCCTTCAGACAGAAAGAACCCAAAGGCCAGATCTGCAGTCCAACGTCCCCAAGGTCTAGCACTTTACACCGATTTTTCAGGGTTGTTTTTTTTTTGCTGCTGTTCTGCCTGTCAGGCAGCACAGGGTAAAGCAACCCTATGAGCAGAGTGAGTCAGGGCTGCTGAAATGATCCATCTCCAAGGCACAGCTACCATACAGACAGGTTAATTAAGATACAGTGTATGACTCAGTTCCACCTTATATTCTCAGCAATGTCCTGATCCTTTACATCCCACGCATACACAGATATTCAGACACAGGCACACGCACAGACAACCTCCCTGGTTGCCGAAGGTAAACCCGCACCCACATTTCTGCAGCATGAATGTCTGCTGCTTGAGACCTGCACTGAGGCACCTCCACATGGAACGGACCAAGCAACCAGCAAGGACGAGTCAGAAGACTCCTGAATTCCTGTGGTTCCAGCAGGACACCCCACTGCATGGCTGTAAGCCATGAGACCTGAACTGGAGCCCACCGTGGCTTTGTGGCAAGTTGGGCAAGCTCCCCTGGGAAACCACAGGGCAGGGAGCATCTCTGGGGAAGAGGGGCAAAGAAACACAATTTCCCGGCTGCTGCATTCAACAGACCCACAGGTCTGACTCTTTCAGAAGTGCCCTGCTTTAAGCCTCCTTCATGGCCCTGGCAGCACAGCCCCAACAACCCCAGACATCCTGCACGTGGGTCTGCAGAGCCGGAGCGGCAGAGCTGTCCCTGCTTCACAGCGCTGGGTACCTTCACAGCACCTCTCCCTTCTAACAGGCTAAAACCCCGAGGAAGAGTTTATGACAGCAGAGGGAAATTCTGCAAAGTTCAAGATCCCTTCCCACATCAATTCAGCCCCTCCGTCCCCAAACGTCACCTTTCTGCCAGCCCTCGTTTAGTCAAGCCCGAAATGACGATAGGATCGAAAGGTTCCTCCGTCCCGGAGATGGTTATTCCCAAGGGGCCGCCGTACCGCTTCAGTTCCACTGTGTAGATAATAGCACCGGTTGTCTCCTGCTCATCTGAAAGAGAAAACAGGAATGCCAAAAAATTTTAATTAGCCACAAAAAAGTGATAGGAAAGACTTGCAACATTTAGAAGCAAAAGGCTGAGGTCTTCAGCCATGCTCATACCAAACAGGATTTTAACCTTCCAGACTCCGTTTAAGGGCAGAACAACAAAAATAGACTATAATCAATTGGAAAGTGGTGACTGGACAGGCGTCAGCCCTTATCTTTGTTGGTTTGCACTACCTATTGAGAAATGTCATTACAGTGGACAGGCACCGGTTTGCATCAGGATTGCTGTACCAGAGTTATCTTCATCCTTCCTAATCTTCAATTTGACCAGGTCTTCACACTGCCTCAAAATCTGCACAGCCTCCTCCATTGAGCAATTGTCGAGTCGGATGTTATCAATGGCTAACAGCTTGTCTCCCGGCTCCAAGGTGCCAGTTCTACGCGGAAAGGAAAAGAAAACTAAAAGTACATTTGTATTTGCCTTTTGGATCCCGCGACGCATTCAGTCCTGCAGTGGCAATGACAATATTAACTTTTTCCTGTCCTCAATCTTTTCTGGGGAAACAACCACAAACAATTGGGACAATTATAACTTAAAGAGAGGAAGCTGGTGTAGAGCGTGCATCAACACAGACCAAGGTAGGAAGATTAGATCTACAGCCTGGCTAACCTACAGCACTGAAAAATGCCTGATGCTTAACTGACAGATATTCTACCTTTTATGGAATCTCCTGTATGAGCACTCTTAGAAACGAGCCCTCCAGCAGCACTAAATCCCTCTGAAAGCCTTGCTATGAGGTGTTGGGATCAGAGGTGACATCAATAAACGCTGAGTTATTTGCACAGTTCTCCAGCAGTGCCCACAATTCACTTACTCCGTCCACCTGAGCAGGAGCTGAGACACAGCAAACTACCTGATGAGCCATAGCACCCCAGGGGATATATGAAGCCCTTTACCACATGCTATTAAATGCTAAACATCCATCTCCTATAGAGTCAGCAGAGCTCTGAATCAGTGCCCTGGCCACCTTCGCCACTCGACAGATTTTATCACAAACCCTACTGTGGTCTAAGACCAACCTCTACGGCTGAGATCTCCTTGGATGCTGGCGAAACCCAGACCCAAGTGCTACTCCTTGGGCTTCACTCTACCTCTCGTCACTGGGCCAGACATTTTGCCATAGGTGTGGCAGACGGGAAATTCTGCACTCACCTATGTGCTACGCTCCCCTTCTTGATGTCAGAGATGATCAAAGGCTCCCCAGGCTTTCTGCTTGCAGCTGCAAAAAGAAACACATGGGTACGAAGCTTGGTATTGAGTCTGCTGCTTAGGAGAGGGAGAGTTAATGGGGAGAAGGAGCTGTAAGAAAGCAGTTTATATTCCTCTGACAAAAGGATGCTTCACACTTGAACCCTGGAAGCCACACCAGGGGGAAAAAAAAGAAATGAATCCCTGCAAATGTTTGTTGGTTGCCTTTTGCCCAACTTATCTAGCTGTTACCTTTGGTCTCCTCTGGAAGAATGGGAGGACACGTGATGTCCAGCAGCAAGAGGTGGGATTGCTCGATCACCCACGTCTCGGACGCAAGACAGCGAGTCAATGGCTGTGGCAGGAGTCAGAGAGCAGCACAGCTCAGTGCTGGGGTTAATCCCAGCATTTCCGCGTTCTCCAAGTAAACGGGGCTGAGCAATTCTCCAGGTGGAAAATAACCCAGGAAGAACTAGATAAAGCATTAGTTTCCAGGTGGCGCAGCTCCCCAGGCTACTTCATCATACAAGCAGATAAATCAGGGCTGGTCTCCGTGCTGGAGCTCAAAGGGGTGCTTTCCAACTCTTCTCCCCTTGATAACTTTTTCAGCCCATGAGAGATGCAAGCACGCATCTCTGGGAGCATTTGCATCTTGAAATTTGCCTGCAAGACCTGCTGTTCTCTTGAGAAATCCAAGAGAGATTTATGACTCGAACCCCTCCTGACCCCTCTGCCATCCACACACCAAACATACGCCAGGAGCATCCTTTTCACCCCGCGTCACTCCCTCCTGCCTTGCTACGGGAATTGCATCGTCTCATTTAAAGCTGATGGAGCTCCTCAGCAAAAACTGCGTGGGAAGGAAGAAACTGGCAGCATCTGAACATATCAGGCGCAGGTCAGAGATTAAAATATCTGTGAGGCACGTTGCATCAACCACACTGAAATCCATCTGCCTGAACAGCAGTTAAGAGAGCACTACAAAGTCAGGCATAAAGGAGTAAGTGCTTCCTCTCACCAGCCTCTCTGCTTGAGCTTTTTCTGTTGTTTATTTATGAGATTTAAAAACATATGCGCTAACCCGTCATCTTTAAGGATACCCTCTCCCAGACAGAATTAAACCTTCTGTACTGAACAGAGCGAAAAGACAGCCAATCTCAGTTGCAGCAGGCTTGAATAGAAAAGTGAGGTCAGACAGCGAAGAGCAGACCGTGACCGATTTTATAACAGTCACAGCAATGCGACTGCCGAATGGTCCTGAGCCTGGAAGAATTATTTTCCCCATCTCCTACTGGAGCAGGGTGCCAGGCAATTTTGGTCTGGACACGCACGATCAGCTTGCGGCCGTGGGTCAAAGAGAAGCGGACAGGTTGTGGAGATTCACTGAGAGCTCGTGCCTGCGTTCAGCCTGTCCACAGCACGGACCAGCCAGCGGACAGACAGACACATGCCTGGCAGAGCTGAGTGGTGGGAGGGAATGATGGGGTGCAGCAGAGACCCCCCCTAGTTGGGAAGGCCACACACCACAGACTAACAGCACAGTGCAGAGAGATGTATCGCCCTGTTACGAGTACTGCTGTTCTCTTTTTCAATACAGAACGTGTGTTTGCTGCTGAAAGGTGCACAAGGAGCTGGTCTGAGCGGAGGTGATGGGAGACCCGGGTACCACATCCTGAGCCCCGGGCTGGGCTGGCATCGCTGCGTGTTTAATCACTCCCAGCATGGTTCTGTCAAAATGGTCCAGGTTAGCAAAAACCTTCTCACTGCAAGGTTTATTAGTTTCAAAGCAGAGGCAGTGGGACAGAAGGGGGTTAGGGAGGATGTCCACAGTCCTGATGGTGGGTTGGGGATGGCCATCTCTAAATCTCACCCAGCCACAGCTAGAACAACGCGTTCAGAGACCATGAACACTCAAAAGAGCAAAGAGATGGAGAAGAAAGGGGGAAAAAAAAAAAAAGCAGCAAGTGTAGACAACAACATGCGAGACACGGGGCGATCCTGCCCACAGTCAGTCTCTGAGCAGAGAGCAAGACCTCGTCCTTCTGCAGCTCTGCAATAGTGTCAGCACTGAACGTGGCCCAAGCATCCCGGGTCAGAAGCAAGGGTGACAAGCCAAGGGCTTTGTACATTAGGAAACAAAGCAAGTTTTAAGGAAAAAGCCATTCTGGGTTTTGTTTGCATTTTTTTTTTTTGATATTGTGCTTTCCAAATAGATTTTCTGGAGACCGGTTAAATGCAAGAGCCCTGTACAACCGACCATGACTGTCCTCCCATCAGAGTACCCAAACTTCAATAAATGGCAGCCCTCTGTTTTAAATAATCACTTTGTACAGAATGGAAAAGCTTTATAAAATCATCATTATTAGTCAGCACCTACAAATCTGAGAGGTGAGACTTAATGAATAATCATTCTCTCTCAAAGGGCATAAGATACAAAGTTAAGATAATGAAATCTCAGAGCACAGGACAGTCACTGCTCATTTTTTAAAAGAAAAAAACCCCAAACTGTAGTTACTAACTCCATTAATTCACTTTTGACACATCCAAGCCCTTCCCAGTGCCCCAGGAGAGCACCCAGCTGGGCTTTCCGCCCATCAGCTGGGACCAGGCTGTCCCCAACCGCCCCAGCCACCCCGGGAGCCGCGTTTTTAACAATCCTGGGCTGCTCACAAAGGGTGACAGCACGCCTCTGTGCAACGGCTGCCCCATCCGTGGGCAGGACAGCTGCAATGTCACCAAAGCGGTGACTCAGAGTCAGAGGCACTAGATCTGTACATCTCTGGTGAGACTTTGGATAAACCATTTCCAATTTTCCTGCAATTAAAAAAAACACCCTAAAATTACATTATTACTTTATTAGGGCTGCGGTGTTTGGAGATAAGACACTTGCACAGATGAGTAAAGCCTTCTCATCCATTCATTTCTGCTGCCAATGTGGTGATTTTCCTTCAAAGGACATCGCCTTGGTAATTCTGGTTGCTGGAAGAAAACAAGGTTCCAACACTGAGCCTTGCCTCTGGGGCTTGCTTTCCCGTCTGTGAAACAGAGACAAGCAGCAAAAGGGGCCAAGGGAAGAGATGGATAGAGAGGCAGAGGCTGGCGGCAGAAGCCCACGCTCGCTCTCAGCTGACTGTGGTCTCCACCTGCCAGGGCAAACCACTTCAGGTGGAAGCAGGCTCTTTTTTCAGACACATTTGTATTTTTGGCAGGTTTACCAGTACAAAAGATAGTTCAAATGTGCTCCAGTGGCCCAGAGAAAGCTCCATAAATCAACAGCGTGGGGTGGGGGAGAAACTCAAAATGAAAACACTGGTGACAGGGCAGGGATAAAAAGGTGAATTGATCAATACTGTTATTTACTTTTTATAAATGGCTTTCAGTCTCTCGCCACCTCTGCTGGGATTGCGGCTCGCTCGGTGTTTGCTCTTGTGATGGATGACGAGGCCAGAAACACATGTCCGGTTTGTGTTTTTAATAGAATGCATAATGACGCGCATTGGTAAATTATTCCCCTCCAAGGAGCATGAGCACATATCTCACACGCATCAACCCATTACAAATGCCCTTTGCTATTGACCAAGCCAAAGCAGCACCCTGCCAACGCGTAATTAAAGGAATTGTAATAATGCCATAAGAAAACAGTTAAGAAAGCAAGCATTTATAAATGGGAAAAAACCAAACAAAATCAGAAACCCAATAAGCTCAGGATAGCCAAGGAATGAGAAGGGGAATAAAAGCAAATCAGAATTGATTTCAAGAAGTGGCCGTGAAAATACAAACCTCAGTATGCAATTTTTTCCTCTTATCATTCATTAGTTTGAGCAGCAGATTAATAAATTATCAGTGCCTCTAGCAGGATATTTACCCCACAGCAGATCTATTTTTTTTTTCCAAACCTCCAGGTAGCAAAACCAGGACAGAATATCCCATTTCGGAGTGAATCAGCTGCAAATCCCAGCCGAAGCTGCAGCATTAGCGAGGGGACAGGACGGGAGGCTGCCGGTCTCGCTGCCTCCTGCAGACGTGCTCTGCGGGGCTGGCGGCAGGTCCCAGGTTAATCCAGCACCAGCAAAGCTAGATCTGCTGGGCTCACAGATCCATCTTCTCGCTAGGACAGTGATAACACTGCTTAAGCAACTTAATCGAAGTTATCTATCTATCCAAAATCCGGTTTTATCGCCTGCAAGCAGATATACTACCTACTCCTTATCTGCAGTACCTCACACCAAGGGCACAGGAATTGATTTGTTAAGATATATAAAGGTAATTGGATAAATATGCTATATAAAGCATTGATGCATGGCTAAAATGAACGGTAATTTCAATATCTGTTCAAACAGCAACAGCAACACACCTGTATCCTGCAGCAAATGTCACAACAAGCCCTTGGAGAGGATATTTGAGACAGCCAAAAAAAAAAAAAACCAAAACCCCAACACAGAAAGCAATCTTTTGAGTAATCAACTATCATTTTCCAGAGGCTAATAACAAATCCATATCTTATTTGAAGAGGTCAGGTATTGACCATACAAGAATACATGACTATTAGCTTCTCGCTGTTGGAGAGCTTAATTTGTAAGAGATTTAGAGAAAACCTACAAAAGCATAATTGTATCATTAGAACTGAAGGCAGCCAGCAAGAGCAGAGCACTTAAAGCGTGTGTTCTGCTAATGGAGATGAGTCGTGCAGGCTAACGAGAGCCAAACATTCACATCCCTGCGTCAAAACCCTCGGTTTGCAGGGCTTTGCATCCCCGCTGTCCAGGGCATCGGCAGAGCTCCCTGACCCCGGTGAGCCCAAAGGAGGACGCGCTCCGCTCTTCAAGCAGAGCAGCTGCTCCACAAATGCAGCCTTCTCCCTGGGATGGAAATTGAGGCACTGGGGCATGGAAAAAAACCATAAGCAAATATAAGAGACTGAAATGAGGCTTGAGGGCACCGAGGTGTCACAGAAATACAAAGCAGAGCCAGTGAAAGACTCACTCCTTGGATTTCCTATTCATCCTTTGGGGAATGGAAGAGGAAATTATGTTATATCTAAATATTTGCATCGTGTGCCTTAATTTGCTGCATCCCTTTGCCATGCTGTGTTGGAGCGGGGGGAAGAAACCCCTCTGCATGCATGGAGCCATGCACACCAACCCCAGGTTGGGGCTCACCCAGCTCAAGCCTTCTCCTTCCAGCAAACCCAGAAACCTCGGAGAAGATGAGTGCCCCCAGCAAACATCTGCCTCTCACCAGGAGCAGGCACAGACCCTCTCTGTTCACCCCAGCAGTGCCTCCCTCCTCATACAGAAGCCTCCTGGGTTTTCAGCCCTTTTCTGAGGTTTTCCAGCAGATTTATGGTTCCTCCTGCAGCCAGCTCCATTACACAGATTCTTCCAATGCATCCATCAAGAATCCTGCTCTCCCCCAGTTTAGCCATCTCCCGATGAGCTCCGAGAGCCACAGCACAGCAAGAACTGAATCACTTTTATTTCTGCAGCGCTCCTCTGACGAGCTCGTAACACTTTCTGCTCGTTTAAGGCGGCAGCGGGGCAAACCTTCCTAGAGAGAGGAATTCACTGCAGATGGACCTGCTGAAGCCAAGAGGTAGAACTCAACGAAAGCAACTCATCTTTCATCCACAGCGTAGCTGGACCACTAAGTTTATGAACAAACCCAATTCTGGGGCCACAACAGCACAGGCAGCCTTCTGCAAACCCCTCCAGCTGTAACCTGCCCCAGCTCACAGAGCAGGGAACAGCAAGCCAACGTGGGGGGCCAGCGGACCAAGCCCCCTACTTTAAAACAGTAGTTATACACTCTTTTCCTTGTCAGAAGAAAAATGATAAAAGCTGTTTCTAGACCTACACAAGCTTTCAAATCAGCAGAACTGGGAGGAACTGCACAGAGTTATTTTTTCCTCTTCTCTCTGCACATCATGGCTCTGCAGGAGGTACTTACCACGAGGCTGCTTGCTTTGGTTTTCATGTTTGAGACTGGCGTATATCTGCCTGGTCAGAGGCAGAGTGACAAAATGATGATCTAATTTGCTAAGGGTCGTGTGGACATAGGCTTCTTTGGAGTAATATTTGAAAACAGAATTAGGATTCAACTAGCATTTCATCCTCGCCACCTCATTTTCTGGATGGCTGTTCTTTTGCTCCATTTGTAAATACAATTTTGGGTTTGACTCAGCAAAGGACTGAAATATATCTTAAGTTTATGTGTATGAATTACTTAATGTCCTGCAAACACGTTCAACAATCAAAAAGATCAAATCTATTTTATTGTTAAAAAATTGCTTTGTGGTTGGACAATGGGTACCTGACCATTTAAAACGCAGGAGGAGTCAGATTCTTTTTATTTAGCAGTGATTTCCAAAAGTGTGTGAAATCAGTTTTTTAAACAAAACTCAAATGAAAACATTTTCAACATAAAAATATGTTTGAAGTGTAAATGCACATCTGAAGCAGACCCCATTTATGTGAGACTCCACAAACAGAAATTAATATTCTCGCTGGCAACTCCCAGGTTTGTTTTGCTCTCCAGCCCCAGATACAGACCAAGCTTTGAAGCTTCAATGGGGTGAAACCCTGGCCAGGCTCAAGCCAGAAGTTTTTTGCTACCAGACCCGTTGCCATAGGTTGCTACCTACAGGCAGGCCAGTAGGCTGGGA
Source organism: Syrrhaptes paradoxus (assembly GCA_013400615.1). Classification (NCBI taxonomy): domain Eukaryota; kingdom Metazoa; phylum Chordata; class Aves; order Pterocliformes; family Pteroclidae; genus Syrrhaptes; species Syrrhaptes paradoxus. The sequence goes on from VZTO01007666.1 coordinate 59,461, forward strand.
CCCCAGCGCTCGCTCCCCCGACAGCGAAACGGCGTTACGGGTACCCCCCTGCTTTCGGAAAGGACTTTGATGTCTTCAGACAGCAACTGCTACCAATCCAAATGTTAAATACTGTGCTGTCACTTCTCAGGATTATCCTTGTGGCACGAATAGGGGAAGCTGAGAATAGGGAGAAGAAATAACAGAGGGTGCAAAGCCACCTCCCTGCCGATGTTCACGTCACCCCACTCAGACCAGAACACCTCCCATTAACTCACTGATTAACGCTGCAAATGCCAAAAGGTAACTGCAAATAGCTTAATCTATTTTAATGAAACCTAGCTCTAAAGTGTCCCTAGCGACTCAGACACAGCTGGCTCCACGCTCAGCCCCGAGATCCCATTACTGAGGTGTCACAACTTTCTTTGTTTCAGCTGAGAGGTGGCGGCAGCCTCTGGACATGGCAAATCTGAGATGATTGAACTCAGTTTACCCAGCAGGAAGAGAGGGATGAGAGACGTGAGACCTGCTCACATTTGCCATTAAGGAAAAGTTCACTGATGCAAGGCGTAAGACCCCTGGACAGCCAAAACTCTGGGATGGATCTGCCACTGTCATCCCCTTACAGCATCCCTTTTAAAAAGGCCAAAAGGTCTTTAAATGAAAAATACATTTCAGAAGAGAAACAATGATAATTAACCAAGAGGGAACAGAGAAAAGCCCACTAAGTCCTGGCACATGGATCTCCTCCTCCATGGCTGTGAGTCAACACAAGGACCCCCAGCAAACCCTGCTCAGCACCCTCCTGTCCCTAAAGTGCCTTCATCCTGCCTCTAGGGCCAGCCACCCTCTTCATCCCCATTCTTCTCTTGGCACTGTCCCCTTTCTACCCTTCAAGCTGTGGGTTCACCTCAATTTTGCTCTCCCTCCCTCCACCTCTCCCTGCAAGGGTCCCACCAGATGCAGGCAAAAGGAACATAACACGACGGTGAGCAGAGATAAAAATATTACAGAATACAATATTATTCTGCAGCACAGACCAACCGATCGGTTGAGACGCATCTTTTGCCCCAACCCTCCATGCAGCTGCTTTTCTCTGCAGCCGCCAGCTTGTGGAGGCAGGAACCCCACATCTAATTCCGTCTGGGATCAATCACAAGCACCGCAAGCACTACCGGGAACCCCCACGTAATCTTCTCTCTCTCCACCGGGCCCCTCTGATGTACCAGGATGGAAAGCAGCTGCTCTTACAACTGCTAGCGCAGGTCTGAGCAATACTTACAGCTGATTGTAATTCCAAGCTCTACACCCCTTTTCTTGGGCAATTTAACGTGGAAAGTACCGCTGCTGGGTATGACAGACTCTGTAAAGCCAAAAACAGAGAAAAAGGAAAACAGGAGAAAAGAATGAGTTTTCAATTGCATGGATGGTTTCTTTAGAACCAAGAAAAACAAGCCCATAAAACTCAGCTTTATTGGTTCAAATAAGGTTGTTATTCATGGCCTTGGGGACTTCAGGTTAAAATTTGTATTCTCATTAAAAATACATGCTCTGAACATCAAGTGAAGTGCTCGCATCATGCTGCATTTCAAGATTGAGGCATCTCTGTCCATGTAAAAGAAAAAAAAACTTGTTTTTTTTTAATACAAAACTGAATTTTGGCTCCAGCCAATAGCTTTGTCTCCCTCATTTCAAGGCCATAAATTGATATAATTATTATTCATATTAATGGGCAAATATTTAAAGTACAGGTGGCCTCTTCATCTACTCTTTAGGCTTATCTCAGCCAAGGGGTCAGCACAAGGCATTTATGAAGGGATCAGAAGGAGGACCCTCCACCTTGGTGCACATTAGAGAACTAAAAGAATTGAAAAGGTCCTGGAGGGTCCTCTCACTCCTCCCTTTGAGGTCTAGCAATAAAACCCTCCCATATTTCTGTGAATGCACACCCTCCTACCGGTTAGCAAAGGCACTGGTAGAGTCCAGCTGGTAGCAAGGAGCAGCAATTCCTTCGGCAACGTACCTGCGACATCAAATTCAATCTCAAGCACCACTTTGTTGGTGAGCGCAGCGTCACGCAAAAGCTGATTAGCTTCCTCCATAGTCCCGTCCTCAGTCGCGATGCCGTTGATGGAAAGGACTCTGTCCCCTACTTGTAGCAGCCCACACCTGCAGTCCACACGGGAAAAAGGGGGAAAGGGGACAAGGAGGTACGGAAAAGGGGGAAAGGAAGAAAAAACAACCCCACAACCAGCCATGAGTTCCTTTGGCCAGGCAAATCTGTTACAAGACAGAGCAGTGACAAATCCTGCAGAAACAGCCCCAAGGAGAAGATAACTCCTTCTGCAATGCTCATCCCAGTGCCTAGAGGCGCTGGAAGGGCACAGGGCAGCAAACCCTGGTGGCTTGGCTAAGTTCAGACATACTTGGCTCCTAAATAACCATTTTTGGTCATACACCCTGCAGCTTTCAGGGGAAAAAAAAAAGTTACTCTCACCTTCCTAAAAGTCAACATCATGGCCAAGAGATGAGAGTGATAAATGCAAGGGCACATGCCCTCCTAGACTATTTAATGGTATATGGCTCTTTCCACATACCTGTGCCCTCTAAAATCCAAACTAGCAGCACTGAAAATTGCACAGATTCCTCTGCTTAATACATGGCTGATACTGAAGCTACAATCCAATGAACTCACTGAAAGGTCTCAGCAAATTGGACAATCATTTATCCCTTGTAATTGCATTTCTGGAAGCCAAATGTACATTGATACTGCTTAACTGCCTTGAAAGACCAATTTTATTCCGATGTGATAACCCAACAATAAAACCACAACTGGCACTTTGGGGTTTTTGGTTTAGACCCGCTTTATCCAAAAGCACAGATCAGCAGGTTTTTGGTTTTTTTTTACTTTGGAGGAAAAACAATGATGGCAAGGCTATGTTTGAGATATTCTGCTACAGCATAGTTTGTCTTTTGGGATCCCTCTGTATTTACAAGCAAGGTTTGGTCATGCATTGACCGCTACGTTCCTAAATTCACCATCCACCCTCCCTGCTCCCCCGCCCCGTTTTTTGGTTTTGGTTTTGTTTTTTTTTTAATATACTGTAACACCAGCAACAAAATATTCCAAGTTACTGAGCTGGCCCACAGCTCTACAAATTCAAGAAGGTAGTTATTTCCTGTGACTGGCCATGGGCAATGGGTTTCTCATCGTCCTTCTCCTCCCCACTCTTCCCCAGCTGTTTGCTATAACCACATCTTTCCAGGTTTCCCACTCATCACTTGTCTGTAAGGCTGTCCACTTGAGCAGAGCTTGGGAAACCATGCCTCCTCCATCATTAAGCTACAGAGTGGTCTCCAAAATAGGTTGAGGGTTATGGGAACAAGGCTGAGGTTCACCTCTACTTTTGGAGTTATTTTACCACAAAGATCTCCCAGAAGGCATCAGCTATCCTGTTTCAAGCCTTCTCCAGAAAATCCTTATTCCCTGCTCTTTAATGATGAAGCACATCCATTGCCCTCTCCTTTCTAGATGTCAGCTTCCACTGATATTTCTGCTTGGTTTTTACTAATCCTTCCAGCCACTCTTCATCACTCACACTCTATTCAACCGTAAGATGGTACCGCAGCTCCCAGGCACACAAAGATAATATCAAAGGTAACAGACACTGGCTGTACTGTTCACTTCCAAACAACGGGACATATACGAAAGGCCAGGTTATCAAGAAAAATGCACAAGCACAACAGTTTTTGCCAGTGGCCCATCAAAATCTGAGATATGAGCAAGTTTGGAGAGCGTCTAGGGAGGTTATTTTACTTGTAAGAAGGTATTAAACTCGCAGTATATTCACACCGCTGCCTGAGCTCATGCCACCCATGGAGAAACGTTATTTTATGAGATGTAAAATCAGAAGTGTTTGTTCAAGGAGACTTAGATTAGGACAGACAACTCTATAGTGTATAAATGAATCCACTGTTGCGAATAAATTACATCAAGTTTAATTACAATCCCCTACTGGACTTGTGGAAATGCAGCCACCCAGATACGCTTGCAAATATCAGCTCAGAAATACAAAGATGGCAAGGAGCAGGACAGAGATACCTCCTCCAGCACCCTTGCTATGCTCAGCTTTTGGAAAGGAGGGATCAACACTGGCATCACACAGACATCGTCATTTCAAGGTCACACATGGACACAACCCATTTTGGCATCACTGCTTCAGCCACAAGGGCTGGGAGATCGCAGGAGACTTTTACCCAGCATCAATGCAAACATTTGCTGCCTTCTCACAAAACAACTGCTTCTTGTGTTTCTTCACTCAAGGTAAATTTCCCTGGGTGGTTTACAGCCAATAGCTATTAGGTCAGAAGTATTTTATTTCTTTTACTATTAGCTTCAGACAATCGTGGCTGTTTAAGTCTCAGTCTTGCAGGTTTATAAAAGTTTATGGAGTGATGCAACAACCTTTTGGCTCCCTCCACAAGGGCAAGGA
>VZTO01007667.1:0-29141 GCA_013400615.1 Syrrhaptes paradoxus
AGAACAATGATGTTTTAAAACAGCCTTCCAATCAAAATAGAGGCAGAATTATTAGCTGGTTTTTAGATGAAATTTGGGGCTTTAATACATGGGATAATAAGCCATGGTGCCTACAAAAACAGAGGACTCGACTCTGTGTCCCGGCACAGACAGCTATCCAGAAGTCAGTGGTACCAAACCCTGCAGACAGCTCCAGTATGAATTAACCAGAAGATCCTTCCTAGGCATCTGTCTCCAGTGAAGGCTTTCAGACTATTCCACAAGACAAAAACATAATAAATAGAAATATTGTTAACCATCCAACTTAGTTTTCCTATGGAATCAAAAAGGCTCATGTTGAGCCCCAAAAGCATTAGAAAATTAAAATTACTTCCTAACCATCAAAGAAGTGGGATCCTGAAGGAATTTTACTTAGCTCCTAGTTTGAAGTTGAAGGCTGCTACCTTTATGATTTTATTGTATTGCATGGGTGCTTGTGATAGCAGGGATTGAGCATCATCACCCATGATGTGTCTTCAGGCCCGTGCTCCCGGCTATTAGATTAAGAGAGCTGAGTATGGTAGGACTCAATATCAGAATGACAGTTGGGGCATTTTGTTACCACAGATGTGAGAAGCCATGAATTAGGAGAGATCTTCTAATCACATCTTTGTTGGACATCATCGTCAGCTCAGGAGATGGAAATCTTTAGTTTCTAACCTGTCTTAGGCTCAGGGTGTACCGGATCAGAAAAGTCTGTTCATTCATGTGTCTTCAGCCATGAGTGTGTATGTTGTGGGGGCAAACCTGAAACAAAGTCTATACTGCCAAATATTGAGGTATGACCATGTGACCGTGACTGAGAGTATTCAATTCAGGATCTCCAATTATTATGTATAGTTCAAGGTCTTCCTTCTCTTTCATTTGTTATTAGTATAAGCAAACAATGGTCTGGAAAGTGGAAAAAGCCATCACTTGTCACCACACTACAGAAACATCCTGAAAGAAAAGATTGGAGCAATGCAGTTGGTTTTGTTCAACTTTTTCCCACAGATCTTTGTCACAACCCTGAGGCAAACAGTGTTGTGCCACAGCCAAGGGTACTGCATGTGACAGACATACCCTCAAGTCTGAACATGGTTAAAAGGCCTGATTCAAAATCTGTGAGGGATGTGATATTGGCAGTAGGCTTCAATAATCAGTAGTAATTCTGATCTAATTTCTTGTTTATTTTTGTGTCTACCATGGGAGACTGGGCATAAAATGATTATTTTTGAGGCCTTTTCCTGGACTGGGCTGAAGTTAGTTGCTCATTACACTCAGGAAGCCTGAAGGCTTTTAATTCTCTTGGATATTGCCAGATTTATACTAATGCAGATACAACACAAGGGCCGAGGTCACAGCTACTCCCCTGAGGGGAGGCCATCTCTACATGCATCAGCAAATTGTTCAGATACTTGCCAGCCGTTGACTAATATTTCAGTGACACTCTGGGGATCCCATGTCACTTTTCTCCCTTTGGGAAAGCAGCAGTCAGGCTGACTAGCTGTAAAAGCAGGTGCACTTCAATCTAACATGTTAACATCTAAGTACAGAAGCTGAATCAATTTATGTTAGTCTGTTAAAAGTTTACAGCCTACTTAGTACTGATAAAAGAATGTTTCCTTTGTTTTTTATATCCATACAGTTGTTTTTTTTCAATGGATAAATATTTTATATCAACTTCATATTTCTTTAACAGCATCCTACTAGGTATTACGCTATTAATACACAGTATTTCTGGGCAGTAAGTCTCTGGCAGTGTAGTATTGGTAAGCAGATGAAGTTTTAGTAATATTTAGTCTGGAAGCAGAAAAAAAAAAAACAAACCACACAATCAAATCCTTTCCTTTAAGATCGCACATACCTACAACAGACATGTGATCAATAGGGATCACAGGCTCAGGTGGCACAGACTGGAATGAGGCTTGTCATCACAATTCGGATTTCAAACCAGTGCAGGGTTAAACATAGGTCTTCCAATAGAATATGTAGATGGTGAAGCTAAGTCTTTGCGTGTTTGAAGAGGCTGGCCTTTGGGGCTATACTGGATGTGATTTAGTGAGTATCTGTGGCTGTTTTCTGCTTGATTTTCTCAGGAAAAAAAAATATTCACCTGCCATTTTGACTATCAGTTCACCACTCTCCTGAAGCCCAAATATTTTCTCACCGTGGATCCAGGATCACCACAGCCCTGCCAGCTTTTGTCCCATTCAGATTTAAGGGAAGAAGTTATTGCAACAGTATATACGCTTAGAGAACAAGTGACACAAACTTAGGAAACCAGGTTTCACTCAATGCTTTTCTCATTCTTCCTTGTTCTTCCTAAGAAAATGATATAACAAGTTTTTCCAAAGCCTTGATGACTTTTTTGTTTGCTTAGCCTTGGGTAGCCTACATTTATCCTCTTCCTTGAATTTTCTGGCAGAGATGGTTTAGGTATTTTTATATATAAACACTAGGGAGAGATAGGTTGCATGAGTTTACATGCCTAGTGGAAAAACTTCCACTGAAGTAAACAAGTGGGATTTGCTCTAAGGTGGTTTTGGAGATAAACTATACAAGGAAGAGAGCTTGGAATGGAGTATATGCAGCTGTTCCAAATTTTTAGTAGAATATAACAGGCAGTTGCCCCCAGAAGCCATCTTGTTATTAAAAGTCAGACCAGTTAAAGCAGAGAACAATTACATTTTCTTGTTTATTTTTTATGTTAGGTGATTAGGACATCAAGTACAGAATCATATCTACAAAAGGCACAAAACTGTATTTTGAGGTCTTGTAGGAATTATAGTGTTAGCTGTGTCCTGTCAGCAAGGTTTTAATAACTGTGAGGATAACAGCTGCTGCTTATCTAATGTTTTTAATCTGTATGGCTTGAAGCAGGTTTTAATGGGAATATTATTATCACCCTCTTAAAAATGGAGTATCTGAAGCATTAGAGAGATCAATAGCTTGTTTAAGGTATATATAAAAAAGATTTTAAAACAGTTACAAATGTTATTGATAACATTTTGGTAGATTCAAGAAAATACTTTTTATTTGAATAATCTGGGTTTTTTTTCAGTAAGACACTTGCAGAAATAATTCGATATATGTCACTGTCCTTTTGCTGAAGGAAAGCAGATTGCCAAGCTGTGGTCAGTCAGATTTTCACTAAGAAAAAATTAGTGACACAGAACTAAGGCAATTTAGGAAATTTAAAATGAATCCTGGAACATTATTCACACTATATAGTCCATTACTCTGCCAGCACAAGTACATCCAAAGAAATCATTGCCACCTGAGAAATAAAGGGTATCACAGTCTGTTTCTTTAAATATAAAGAATGCCCTTTAATTTCAAGCAGTAACTGTTAAGACAGTAAAAGCAGCAATTACGGGACTAGAAACAATAGGTAAGATACTAATTAATATGTCCTGTTGATGAGAAGCAGCTTTCTTCTCTCACTTAGGATCTCTGCCTCTTGGTTTCAGATCATTTTATGTTGTCAGTCTGTCTCCTCCTCCTTGCAAACCCTTTAATGCAAAACCAGTTCCCAGGCCACATGGGACTTTTGTATTTTCTGTGTGAGTGCTGTTCTGTCACCAGAAAATACAAATGTGAAGTGTCAGATATAGAAATTAAGGAGTCAAAATTTATGGCAGTGCCTTGAGTCTTTTAAGGAGAGAAATAACCAAGAAACATCTAAAATTTTGGCATTTAATTAAAGTTGGTTGTATAGGCTCTTTTTGTAGTAAATTGAGGAACTTCCAGAAAGCATCCTAAAATAAGTGTTTATCATAGGCAGGATATTCTCTTTCCACTTCTGTCTTATATGAGATGTATGTAACTAACAGGAAAACAACGCTCAAGGTTTAGATGGCTAAAATCAGGTAATACGAATTTCATCCTTTGTGATAAATCCTTCACTGCAGTCAAGAAAACAGCTTTAACTTGATATTCTTGTGAGTCTTCACCTAGGTAAACTCCAGCAAATACCTGGACTTAAGAGCCCAAGAGAGGGTCTTTATTCCTTCTGCATAAGTACACAAGACAAACCATTTCATGTACTGTTCCTTTCAGTGCATCAAATACAATCTGGCCAACATATCATAGGAAAAAAACCCACCATCTAGAAGCAGCTATTCAACACTAATTCATACCCAGGTAAACAGAGGTTTTGGGGGACAAACACTAGACTGAAGTGTGCTAAGGAACCAAGTAAGTGTCCTGGTAACCAAAAGAAAATGAAAATCAGAAAGCCTTCGACTTTGTTTTAAGTGTAGCAGCAATACCAGCTATTCAGTGAGTCAGATACCAAACAAATCCCTGAAGAAACAGAAAGCTACAAAGTCTGTACGTGATAATCATCCTGATGGCATGAAGCAAGCAGTATTCAAGAGAGGTGTTCCAGCCTCCTTGAGAGAGAGATAAATTGTCATTCATCACTGCATAGTGGGAAGAATGGAGAATAACAAATGCTGTACACTCAAGAATACAGCTGAAAATTAGATGGTAAGTGTCTGAGAAATATTTTTCTGAAATAGTTTCTCAATAGTAGCAAGAGGACATCAGTCTTTTTTAGTTGTCCATGACGTTTGATCAGGTTTAGTGTTAATAGTGAACATAGTTTGATAACTGTTGAAAACCCTGTTATCTCAGGCTCTTCTGACAGAATTCATCAGAAATCACGTGGACAGAAAGATGCTGCAACATGTCACTGGAGTAAAAATATATCTGTAACAATAAGCTCGGGAAGATCCTACAGCAATGGTGTCATTCTTCCATAAGGAGATACCAGACGGAATTATGTAAATTATAGTCTTCAGGATGTTAAACAAGATTCAGCTGACTTCCCTGGAGATGTGCTCACAAGTGAGAGTGCAGTGGACTGTTGAGTATACAAACGATATGAAAGGGAAGATTTGGGAGATGGGAATTTTCCACAACTATTTTGTGGAAAAAATGCTCTTTATATGTAAGCAGAGGCTTATAAATAAGCAGTACAGACTAATCTCCCCAGCCAATGGCAAACTGAAGTAGTCTGGAAGATTTGTTCAATAATGATGACAATAATAATGGTTTTCAAAAGAGATGATAAAGCCAGTTTATTGAAAACTCTTATTTTTTTTGCAAATTTATTGAACTAGTGGAGAAATAAGGTGAATAAATTAATTTATTGTTCACATATTTAGACTAAAAGCAAGACAATTATTGGAAAACTGATGTGTTGTAGTTGGTGTGATGGATTTGCCCTTGGCTGCAGGCTAAACTACACACGCACTCACCCAATCGTCCCCCCCCCCTTCCCCAAGGACTGGGGAGAGAATTAAAGGAGTAAAGGAAAAAAAGGACTCGTGGGTTGAGATAAAAACAATTTAATAACTAAACTACAATAATATTGAAAATAGTAGTATATACAAATATACAAATGAGTGATACACAGTGACACTGCCCCCCCACCCGATGACCAAGGCTCAGCCTGTTCCTGGCTACTGATCCCGGAGCAGAGAGAGTCCCGAAACGGCACTCACAGAACAGAGATAACAGTCCGAGCATCCCAGACCGAGAGCTGACCAGGGTGGGGAGGGGGAGGCCTTGGGAGAGTGACCACCTGGAGCGAGACGACTCAGAGCAAAAGAGATCTGGGACAATCTTCCGGAGAGTCCCCACCTATATACTGGGCATGACGTGTATGTTATGGAATAGATTATTGGTCACTTTGGGTCTCAATCCCAAAGCTAAGATCAAATCCTGGGCTAGTAACTGGGGCTGTGCTCCCTCCCAGCTTCTCCTATTTGCAGACAGCCAGAGAGGCTGAAAGACCTTGGCAGCCACGTAAACATCACTTTTTATCAGCTTTCTTCTGAGCACAAATCCAAAACAGAGCCTCTTGCTAGCTATTATGAAGAAAGTTAGCTCTGTCTCAGCTTAACCCAGGACAGTTGGCAAAGGAGGTTGTAGTAAGCATGTTTCAGGTGATTGGAATTTTTAAAATCTTTGGCTACAAGATATAAGGACACAATGGGAGAAAGTGTGGAGATATGGCAAAGCATCTGTAGGTACTGGGAGATCATCCCTACATGAGTTTGAATGCACTGGATAGCTTCACTGAGGAGATGGTGACCATGGGATCTCTGTAGCTGGTCAAAGAACTAAACCAGAAAACTGCTCACCATACCTTCTTATCATGTATAGAAAACTAACGATGTTTTGTTTGGAAAGTGTAGCTTGTGCGGCACAGGTATCACAATTTCCAAAAGTTACAGAACATGATTTCCTATAGAAAAGATCTGATACTCAGCTACGGTTTATTTTATCTGCTGTTAGATGGACAAAGATTGTTTCCTGCACCTACAAGTAAGTGACTGCCTACAGAGTGGTTGGTGATCATGATCTGGTTATATTCAATAGGTAAGTAAACAGAGGACAGTCCTAATAGNTTGCCTACAGAGTGGTGATCATGATCTGGTAAACAGAGGACAGTCCTAATAGCTGCACACATGGGTCTTTTAAACAACTGATTTCCCAAAGCTGAGGATAAGTACAACTAATATTGAGTAGGAGGGAAATGCAAACAAAAAGTGAGAGAACTTGAAGAAATTATTAGAAGCCAAAAAGCCACTGCTCCACAGTCAAGAAACAAAAATTTGACCAAGATCCCACTGTATTTTGGTGATTGTATTACATGCCTGTTGGCTAAATCGAAGCAGTAACATTGTTAATAACAATTCAGAACTGCAGTTTTCAGAACGTAGTAGTTTGTGTCACAGGATATTTGAATACCCTGTTTTCCATTAGTGATCAGGGAGTTTATTAAGTAAAGGTTTGATAGCAGTAGACTTTTAAAACCAATATCCAACATTACTTTTACCCCAGAGTTATAGGGAGAGATTTCAGACAACTAGCCTCCTGGTGCTTCAATAAAGTTTTGTTTCCTAAGAAAACAGTGCTTATGTGATCATGCTGTCTGCCTATTGAACTGCCTGTCTGCTGTCTGCTCTCACTCATTTTTTTCCAAAAAAACATTCTGAACCCACTAGCCAATTTCAACTACATTTGAGAAGAGTGACAAAATATTAAAATATAAATAAATTCCTAAATCTTTCCAGAATAGAAGTACCATTTAGGAGTTTTAGTTCTAAACTTGTTCAGAAAAAAAACTGTCCACATAGTGATTTGCAAGACAGTGTGTATAAGGAAGATTTTGATGGTAAATTTCCCCGTGTTTGTCTTTAGAAATGTAACAACCTCCAATGCTCAGATAGGCTCAGCATTTGCCAGTATGCCAAACAATCACTTTTTAAAATTCAACACAATATCACTGATCTTTAGGCAGTAGCTACACTATTATTCAGTTCCTGCAACTGTGAGTGTTACTTCCTTACACAGGGACAGGACAGCATCTTACCTGTAAAGAAAACAGTCATCTTGGATCTCTGGATGCCCAGCATGGTAGGAAAAAAAAAAAGACGTCTGCCTCCTACAGCAATTAAAATACAGCTTTAGCTAATCAGTCCTCCTGTTGGAGGCAGTGACTTCCAGTTCCCAGTGAGATCTGGGTTAGCAGAACCTGGGAGTGGAGATCCACTGCTGCAGACAGAAGGAAGAGTCTGTCTAAGCCTTGTGCAAGGCAAAAATTCTTGAACTGCATAAATTCAGTATTACAAAAGGAATTCACTCCTCCATTCCTCTTCCCTAATTAAACATTTCCAGTATTTTTGAGTGAACAGAAATCAGCATTTCTGCTCTCCTAAACCCAGCAGAAAGCAAGACTCTTGCCTGCTCTGGGTGTTGCACATCACTAGTCAGTGGTGCACATTCCTGCAGTCTGCTCAGTTGCTTCATCCACACCTGCCAATGTGACAGTTAAAGTTTAAATGACGCACTTTTGGATTATGCTTTTTGTTTTAGCAGATCCAAATGTACATTTTTTTCTCATTCATGTGTAAATTATGTAGAAGTAGCAGATTTCTCAAATGCATGTGAAGAGAATGCAGTTTATTCTGTACGACATCAATTCACCGGGGTCAGGGTGATGAGTGGGCAGCACAAGAAAGGAAGCACAAAGCCCTGCATGGTGTAGGAAGTTGTACAGTTTTACTGAGAGAACAATTTGATGATGAAAACAAAACTTAAGTGTCAACATCTTTGGAGAAATAACCCAAGGCAAATTTTTCTCACAGAGGAAGTCTTCAAAAAGCTTTTTTTGAAGTATTCTCATGTAGCAATTTCTTCCATAACTTTTCATTAACAAGAACTGAAAGATGAAAATGTATGGGTATTGTGAAACATTGCAAAAAGGTCAGAAGCTTCGGTTCTGCCCTGAATATACAGTGTCAGAAATTACTTGCACACGTATTCATTTTTATTCATAGTCTCTCTTCTCAAAAAAGCGAACAGTACTTTACTGCAGGATTGCTGAAATGTTTCCTTTCATCATCCTCTCCCATGAAATCATCCCTGGATTTCATCATCAGAACAGATTTGCACTCTCCCATCTCCAGAGGGGTGGGCCTGCTGTCACACAGTGTTCAGTTCTTTGTCTGAGGAAACAGGCATTGCTCCATGTATGCACCATGCATATGTTCTTGCAATCTAGGATGCCAGAAGGAAATCTGAGCTGTATGAGGACAAACAAATATGAGTCACAGCAACCAGAACTTAATGCCACTCCGTTTCACTCTCTGAAGGTGATGGTTCCAGCAGCAGTCTGTTCTTAATCTGTGGGGGCATCGATTCAGGAAAAGCACAGCAACATGCTGAATAGCTGGGGAGGGAGGAAGGCTGTCTGAGGGTTTGGGGTTTTTTTTGGTTTAGTTTGTCGGCCTTTTTAGACTGCAGACAGGTATCTCCCTAGATACCTCTGATCAATGTTAAACCTGCTTAATTTGCAAGCACAGACAAAAGGAGAGAGCTAGCAGATTTGGCACTCAACTTTCGATGAATTTTAAACCTGTTTCCCCACATGCTTCATAAAATGGTGCTCTACCACCAGCCTTTCGTAATACACAGTGTTTCCACCCAACAGGACTAGCAGCTTAACTTGAGATGGCAGTGCTGAGAAGAGACTTGTTTGCTGAGGTCTATAACATTTGCAAAGTCAATAGAAATTTCTGGCTGTACAATTTGGAGCCTCTGAGATCAGAATTAGGCCATGGTGGTACTTTTTAGGATCTATACAAGTTATTAGGAGTTGGTAGTTCTATGCCACTTTAGGTCCTTAAAAAAGATCTTTTCAAATGCGTATCTCCATCAAAGACCCTGGAAACTCAGTTCAGGTTCTTTAACAGCCCTGCCAAGTCTGCTTCACTTCTTGGAATCATAATTCCAAGAGTGGGCAAACCTCTTTTTTCTTGATATTTCCCTGGCTCTTTGGTGGGAGGCTTCCCTCACCGCTGTACCCTGCATGTCTGCTCCTGGGTAGCTGCTGTCCAAATTGTCATGCCTCCAGTCAATTTTCCCTTCTCTTATTCTTTTCTGTTGGTTGTTTTGCCTTATCCTTCTAGTTATTTTTCTTTTTAATTTATTTTGGTTGTTATCTCAATGTAGACACTGCCTGCGATGCTGAAGACCCATTGTCAGTGGTTTGAACACTGATGATGTTCTCTACCATGTTTGCTGATGACTGCCTCTATTCTTTGCCTTTGTGAGGAAAGGAACCAGAAGTTGCTTTGTATCGCTGGCATAGAGAACTTTGGGCTACAGTGTGCATCCTCCCTTAAAGATATGATTTTTGTTCATTTTTGGAAGCAAACAAATGAACCATGAATTCTCTTTGGAGAAATAGGAATGCAAGAGGGATTTCCAAGAGTGGTAGACTTGGCAAGCATCATATGTAAATCCAGACAATTTCTGTGTCCAACACATTCTTGTTAGATGCTAGAGCTGGCCACATTTTATTTTTATTGCTAAATTAACAAGAGAAATCTTATTTTATGGTGTAGTCACTCAATCTGTATGGTTTTCACATTTTCCTTTCTTTCAAAATCTCTTTCATTTCCAGAAATAGCCACATCAATGATTAATTCTGCCTTCAAGTTTTCTTAAATCAGCCAATGTCATGCTGGGCTTTTTCTACCTGTACAGCTGTTGAGTCATACAGAATTTATACACTATTATTCTGAAGTGTTTCTTAATGTTACGTCTCCATACTTCTTCACCACACTCCAGGTTATGCTTTTTCAGAATCCCCCAGTGCAGATTTTCAGATGCCTGATAATGTAACTTGGCAGGGAGCCTGCAAAGATTGACCATTGAGTTACAATATGTTGCTTTATTTTTTATGTCCCATTACTTAAAAAGTCTGATGGCAGGTTTTTTTCCGGAAGGATTTTCTTGGGAAGAATTTCGTGGGCAAGGGTGAACATTGAATTGCCAGCTAAGCTTCAGATTTTGCTTTGCTAACATCATAGTCTTTCCAAAATATAGCATGCTAGGATAAGATTGCTATTTTGTGCAAAAAGAGTTTTTTCTTAATTTCCCTATTTATGCATGACATCATGTCAGTACAGAGACATTCGGTTACCTACTGCAGCCATAACTAAAATAGGCAGTCACAACAAAAAAGTTAACCTGGAAATTCAATAAGAATGCAGCTCTAAATGTATAACTTAATAATCGAAACTAGATTCTGCTACCCAAAACATTATACATGATTGTGGCTGAGAAGATAAAGTACAAGTTGCTGTCCAATAAACAAGGGCACCACAAAATGAGTGATCTAATATGTCTGCTATTCAAAAAGTGCAGGCCAAACATTTGATACTCAAAATCATTATCCTGAAAATGACATATTAGCTTTGGGATGAATTCTCCCCTATTAGTATTCAGCACAAAGAAGTACAGAAGGAAAATGAAAAACATGATTAGGATGGGATGAAAAGGCAGTCAAGGAGGACATATTTTATATCTCTATACTAGTCTGTTTGCACTATTTTCAATATAGAAAAAGGATGGTAACGCCAGCTTAACCATCTCCTGGGAAGGGAGTCTTGAACAGTGCAGTAGTTGCTGCTTCTTTGCTATGCAGAGCAACAGTAGAAAGTGCAGTATCTGATATTTACCTGCTTACTTTGTATTGCTAATAAGTACCCAGAGCATCCTGCTGCCACTTTGAAGGCCATCCTCCAAAACTGAGTTCAGGCAACACCTTAATTGTCTCAAAAGGAAAGAGGTGCAAAGCTAGTAAAAAGCAGGATACAATGTTTAAACCTTTTTCCAGCTCCTTGCCTGTCTCATATTCTTAGTGAATAGTTTCAGATTATTTAGTTAATGGTGTTCCTTTTTTTCTTCTTTTAACACTAAATTTTAATTTATTAAGCTGTTAATGATGTTTTAGAAACCACCGAACTGGCTACTTTTTTTTTTTCTATAATTGCTTAAATATCCAATCTCAAAACCACAATCTGTTGGGCTAATGTGTGCTCACTGTAGCAAAACAAAATGCCTTGAATCTCTGCAACTCATCTTTTCTTGGGAAACATTAAAAAAGAGAGTCTATTAGACCAAAGTGGATCCTGTGCATCTTAAATGTTAAGTTTCTCAAAAATAAATAAATAAATGTATAAACACATAGATAAATATTAATTAGGTCTTCCTTTCCCCTTGACAAAGAAACCCAAATCCCAGACAAAGCTCACTTTATAAAGTAGAAATGCTTGTACACATGGCCACATTACTTACCCCACAGGTAAGTTCACATGCAGATACAGCTTTGCAAATAAATTTTGGTTTCAGTGCACAGGCAGAATTTCAGTTTTCTGAAAAATTAGAAAGGAAAATTAGTTTTCAATGTTCTAAAAGATACAGCTTTTGTTATTCCTGTTATCTTGACATATTCAAAAGCAAACAAAGAAGGGTTTTCTTCTATCTGACATTTTCAGTGGAGGACGCTTAGTCCTCCTATGAGCATTTTAGTATCATTTTAAATATAACTTCTGAATTAGCAAGACAGGATGGTTTCAAGATGCCTGTACGTTTTATTCATCATTCTAGTTTACTTGGAGATGAAGTTTAGTCTCTTAAAATTTCTGGACTTTATTACCAATCAGATAGGAGAACTGTTGATAAATTTATTCTTTGTTCTGAATAATAATTATTTTTTTTTAATCTGGGATGCTAAAAAACACTTTCATTAAGCTCTTCAGCAGACAGTGATTAAAAGTGCTTATATAAGAGCTTATTACTACAGCCAGCTAACGTACCTGAGATGTCAAGTGCTCACAATGAAAAGCTCTTGCAATACACATCTCTTGGAAATTGTTTGTAAGAATGTGAATTTTGTGAAAAATATGGTTTTGTGATAACTGAGACCTTCCCAAGAAATATCCCTATTTATGAAACTTGGATTTGCTTACAAGTTCGGCTTGGTTTAGCTTGGTTTGATTCCAGATGGGAGGAACACTTTGGTTTCTTTTTGGTGAACACTGACCATCAGTGTTGTATTTGCTCAAAAAGGATTCCCAAAAATAATTCTTCCCCAAAATAAAGAAAACCCTAAATTCAAATTCTTTTCAACAGTAGCCACCCACTCATCTTTCCTCTCTCCTTCCCTCAATAGCACATTTTTATCAGAAGAAAATACATTTTCCTGAATTGTTACACTAGTTGTTGACAATCTGATGTAGGAAAATAACCTTTTTCAGAATTAAGTATATGCTTAACATTCACTTATATTCCATCCAACGAAATTTAATCACATGCTTGAATTATGTGGTTTCAGTAATCAGGCCTATCCACACGAGTTTTAGAGCATTATTAGGCCTCAAAGTGCTAGTTTTTGGTATAAACAAAAAAAAATTACTTTCATAACTATGATAGTACTTGCAATTCTGAAGACATAATTCAAGGGAAGCCACTAAAATCTAGCCACATACCCAGCAGGTAGTAATAGCTTTCAGTCACTATTCTAATAGGTTGGTTGTCTTGACTGGTGCCCTCATGAGGCTGCTTCATTCATTCTTATTTTCTTTATTCAACATGCAAGTGCCACTAGTTGCTGGTCAGAGTAATTGCTTTTGATATATTGTCATCAAAATCACTAATTCAGACAAGACATAGTCACATTACAGTTAGAAAGGTGTTGACTGGTTCAAGCACTGACAAAATCACCAGTAGAGGGAGACTGCATGTATTAAAAAATAATAAAATACTAAATTCTATGTATTAGAATGGCTGAAAGGTCAGAGATTCCATCATTTGGTTTTGGTCTAATTAATTTATTCTTTCCTAAGCTTTAATCTATATAAATATTCTTAATTTAATGTTTCTGGAAATGAAGCAACAGAAGAAGACCAAATACCAAAGGAAACTCTGAGCCCCAAACAGACAAAATTTAGAGTATAAAGTGAACTTTTGCACACCCAATAGGCCAGAATAGTCTAGAAATAACCATTAAATTAATAACTATTCCCTTCAGCAGGCCTAGCACTTGAGCTAGAGCCTCTTCTCTCTTTGGATCGCCCCCTCATCTGAGTCACAGTGAAATTCTGTACTCTTTTCTGCAAATTAGACTGTTTTGGCTGGAACTAACTGGACACATATGTTGCCACCTGCTGCACATTCTTTAGTCTGAAGTTTTACAACAGCTTGGTTTATATCTTTGAACAATTTGTTCGTTAGAGAAGGCAGAAGCAGGGAAAGGGCAGGGCACCCTTTGTAGAGTTTTCCAGGAGTCCTGTCTGACTCAGTTTGGTTTATTCCTCAGGCTGGGAATTTACTATTAGGTTGCTCCAAGGTGGCACCTGAGTATTTAAAGAGTACAGAGGTTTATGGGTCAGACTTAGGTATTTTCATTTCTGAATATATTTTTTGAGTCAATGCGGGAAAGAGGATCCTCCACATGGTGATATTTTATTAAGGTCTGTAAACCAGACTCTAAATGTTTGTATGCAGATATTTCATATTAATTTGAACACTCTTCTAGGTGTACAAATAGGTTTAGAATTGCACATAATTGTACATTCATTAAATAAAAATTTAGAAAGAGTAGTTGAACATTTATCTTCTCCAGATTGCTCCCAGTACTTTGGATGGAGTAGCAACAGTTCCCTTTTTCTCTTTAGCATATTTTGTCCCTTGTCATCCTTCCTGTTATCTTTTTCTCACACACACCCCCCCCAGACCTCATCCATTCAAGCAAGCATCAATAATCGTAGTCAGATTAAGAATACTGTGTAGCTATGATGGCACCCCTGTGAAGTTTTGTTCAGCTTAGTAGAACAATTTCTCACATGTGGCTTCAGTCAGCATCACACACTCAGTCAAAGAAGCCCAATCCACAGTGTCTCTGTGAACAGAGACTATCAGTTTGGTTTGCTATAGTCGTGTGCTCACATTATTCACTACTCACGAAGACTCCTCTCAATTATGTAATATATTTTCTACGTCAAAAGCTGTAGGGTCTTTAGTATCTATGATTATTTTTTTAACCTCCATGATTATTTATGAGGAAAGTTTTTATCATAACCTTATGCTCCATTATTGGCTCTCTTGTTAAAATGATTCAGTCATCCACTCACAGTGTTATCCATCACAAAAAAGAAGTTTGGAAACCTAGGCAGAAAGTTCACAAATGAACCATGCCCTTAAAGTGGTTAATCCATGCTTTTTGGTAGATACTTATGAATAATAAATGCACGTGAAGGAGGTAGTCAATCTGAACTTGTATGGGACAGGAATAGGTGATGGCCTACTTATAAAAGTGTATACCCTTAATGTTGTATTAAGGAAAATAGATTGCAGGTCTTTGGTTCTCATTTCTGATCATTGAATTATACATGAGCTTATCTAGACTGTTCTAAACTATTTTTTTATTTGTAAATATTCATTAAGATTGTTCACTTATGTAAGCCTGAAACCACAGATTTTAATGACTGTGGTTTTGAAACAGTTTGATCAGTTTTTTTGCAGTCCCTCCCATCATCACATGAGAGTGGCTGCTGCGCTCACAATTGTCCATGCCTGACAAAGTCAAACCTTGGCAACACCGAGCAGCCACAAAACACTCATCACTTCAGAGAGTGCCCAACGGCAAACTGCTGTAGGCATTGCAAGGGGGGTCCAAGTGCCTGGGACTGAATGTGAACTTTGGTCTCACACTCCTCAGGATAGACTTTGGGAAGTGTGGGTGCAGGGGGAGAAGTAATTGCACAGCCTGGAGCATGCTTTGGCAGAGGAAGAAGGTCAGGGAGATGTGAGGGAAGGTTTGGTGACAGTGCCCAAAGCCAAGTAGATGTGGTCAAGCAGGTGACAGGGAGCCCCAACATTACTTGTCCTTCCAAGCAGGGTATTTCCAGAGATCTAACTAAACAAATTTTGTGTAAGAAAGGAGGAGTGGGGAAAAAAGGCTGTAAAGAAAGTAAAAGAAACCTAAAATCATAAATATAAAAGAAATTCCACATATTTCTTGGTTTAGCTGAGTTGAGCAATTTAGAAAGTACCTTCTCCTTACTAACAAGCAGGGGAAATGCAAGTAAACTAAGAGAATTCAGATTCCAGCCATAGATGCTGTTTTCCTGACCATGATTTTTTTAACATTGTTGAATACAACTGAATATTAGAATAAAATTGAAAATAAATATTTATGTATAATAATTTATGCTAGCAGTTGTCTGCATCACATGTCAGATCCATCTATCATCCATTCTTCAAAAAATAAAAATATTCGTAGTAATTTAATGTAATAATTTTGAGATGTTATATTTTGATTCCCAAGCTTGAACTTCTACACAAATCAATGGACTTAGATCCATTTATGCTGGTGCTTACTATGTCCGTAGAGGGTTACCCTTGGAGATTTTATCCTATTTCTATTCTTCATTAATCTAGTTTCATCATTGTAAGACATAATACACAAAAAGAAAAAGAAAAAAAAAAAAGAGAGACAAAGCCAATTTTAAAAATCTATGGTTTATTACATCATCAGGAAAACAAATCTCTTTTCAAATATCATTAGAGAATGCTGGAATAATTTCCCTCCATCAGTCTAATGGTTGGGTCACCTCAATTATCAGACAAAAAATGTTGTCAGCAAAACCTTGTAATCACCACTGAGGAAATGCTTATTATCAAACATTAATACCCCTCTGTGAAATACTTCACGGTGTCCCTTCATTATGTGGGAAAGAAAGGTGGATTTAGAATCACTGGTGTCAAGCATCAGCTGAAACAAAGTAAGTTAAAATAAATAAGTTCTTTTAATTATGCTTCTACCTAAATCTGAGTACATCTAAGGCATGCTGCATGTCTGAGGTGTCAGGGGTTTAACAACTCTAAATGTTGTAAAGGCTCTGCTTTAAGACTAGACAAACTTGCCCCCCCCCCCAAAAAAAAAAAAATCAATTAAAAAAAATGGAGATTGTTCTGGGAAACTTAAATTACAAATCCCTAGAGCTCTGAAAGGAAGAATAAGGAAATTGCTTTCTCCCTTTGGGCATGACCTTTTCCTTTGAATGGATTCCACAGAATAAAAAGAGGAATCATCTTTTATTTAAACAGGAAGCAACTGGAGGCAGTTTGGGGCTCTTGGGAATATTTAAACACATGCTGAGAAAGAAATTGAAAGCCATGACTATTTCAAGGACAGAACTTCAGCAATCTATGACTTTAATGTGATACCCAGCCCTCCTGACACAGAGAGCAAAAATAGCTTTTATCCTTTTATCAATACACAGCATTAGCAATGCAACTGCCTGTGATAACGGCTGAAAATAGGGTCAGAGCTGGTTTTGGGGGCCTTCTGGAAGGAGTGGACACTGCCAGTAGGTCCATTAGAAGTCACATTAGGGTAATCTAATTCCTCCAGCCCAGCTCCATTCACAGCTCCTCCTTTCCTCCTAGTTACAGTTTGTTGAATCAATAGCCATTAGAGCAAATCAGCCTCAGTGGGAAAACGCCCTTATAAACCCGTAGCCTGACTCACTGTGATCATTGCAGATCCTCGCTTAAGAAAGCAGAAATTCAGATTTCGATTCTCAGGCAACATGTACTCTATTTTCAAAGCAAAACCAGAGCCGGCAAGCAACACCCCAGAGCTGTGATATCCACAGAGAAAACTCCAGCAAACCAAGGTCTAAAACAGCTGAGACTTCCTTCCCTGTTGCTTTGCATTTGCTTCCATAAGAGCAACTGCAGTTCCCAAAATGCTGAAGTTTTCAGAAATCTGAGGATGTTAATTTAAGAGAGTCTTACCAACTGCTAGAAAGAAAGAGCCATTCCTCTCTCTTCCCTTCCTCTACCCTATAATCTCCTGTCTTATATTTGCAGCTAGCTCTCAGTGAGGTTTTTCACTTGTTTAAATGACAGACTATCAGGATGTGACTTTTTGCAGCCTTCCAGAAGAGCTGCCACTCACTTTCATCAGCATTATCATACAGCAGGATAGTAGGGTCTAAATCCACTTGCATTCCTTCAGTGCATGCAGGTGGTCAGAAAAAGGATGTCCAGAGATGTTCCAGAACCTTGCACGTGTGTAAGAGGTGCAAGGGATCAAGGGTGGGTGAGTCTTCTGAAGCAACCTAGGGCCCATACTGTCTACAGTACAGGACTTCATTAACATCTGAATGTACTCTAAGTCACAAACGAATTAAAAAACACAGCCTAAAAAATAGTTTGGAATATTAACATATTTAGCTGCATTATTTTCAAATAGACTTTATCCACAAAAAAATAATGTTTTCTAGCACAGCCAAGCTAACAGTTTAAACTGTATGAAGACATTTATGCATGTGCTTACTGTATGGAACTCAATGCATATATTAATCATGATTGAAAATGAGTTTTCTTTTTGTGTCTTTCCTTTCTTCTTCTTTTTTACCAGCTCTAATGTACTGTGGTATTTTTTTTTCTCATTAATTAACTCAGAGAAGAGCCAAAGTCATGTGGCTTAATGTACAGTAATGAGTATGACATTATTTTCAAGATGTAATAAGGAACACTGAAAATGTGTTATTCATGTAGGGAAAAACATTACATACCTATTTATAAACCTCCTGAAATGATGAATCTTTCAATGCTGCTACCTATTTATAAACAGCTCAAAGGTATAAAGTACACTGCCAATTTGATGACCTAATATCACATTATATTTTGACTTTATCTAGTACACATGTATTCTGTAATTCATAACAGCTCATATTGTATTACTTTATGGCATGCCCTGAATATAATAAATCTGCAAAGTTTTACAGATGAACTGATATAGTCACTAAAAATATTCTTTTATTTATTTTCATTACAAATTATTCATCTAGTGCTTATATTTTAGCCTTAAAGTAACAGAAAAAAGGATAGAATCCTAACCACACTTTGATCATACAGTGTAGACTTTTTTCTTGCTAAGAGTGCTTTAAGCACAAGTAAAAGCTGAGCATGAGACAGATGACAATGGATGGAAAGTATGAAAACTTTGGTTTAATATGGCTCAAGGCTGAGAGGAATAATTGATGACAGGGAAATAAAAATTGATGGAGACTCTGCTATTTTAAACAAGGATATGAGTGGCAGTAAGAAACAGAGATGAGCTGGAACAAACTCAGGCTAAGAAATACCAGGTTGGTATGCTTTTTTCAAGCACTAATGGTAAGACTTAAAAGTACAGAGAGCAGTTCTTCGTTCCTATGTATAGGAACTGATTACTGTATGTATAGGCTGATTACTGGAAATTTTCTAGTTCATGCACCAGGATGATAGCATGAGATTCACACAGAACAACTAGGAGGTTGCAAAGAGCCATCTCACAAACCCCATTTTTCTTGTCCTTTCTGCACACAGAATCCCTGATCCTGAAGAGACTGACATGTTGCTTTTAGACTGTACACGCAGGAGGGGACTTACTTTAAAAGGGTATTTACAGCTGGTCAAAGTAAATGTTTCTGATTTCCAGATAAATGTGTTTTAAATGTGTGCAACTGGGTTGCAGACAGGTTTTTTTAGGGTTGGAAACATGTTTCCAAAGGAAGGTTCACTTCTCTTGCTCTCTCTTCAAAAATGAATTTTGATACAAGAAAGCTTTGACAATTAATTAATTGCAGCAGTGGATGGCCTCTCATTTATTTAAATTAACTTCAAACCAGGAACATGCTGTGCTTCCAGGTAAAATGTTACTAATTTTTCTTAATTTAAGGACTGATTTCAGCTGAAGAGACAAAAAATTTCTTTCATGACAACTTGCACGTTTTCTGAAAATACATGTAAGTTCTATATGATAGCTTTGCAAGTTCAGGTAACCGTTTTAGAGGCTCCAGCTTTCTAAGACCAGATCACTGTGACTGTTTTCTCACTGTAAGAGTTTTATGTTAAAGTGTTTCTCTTGATTTCAACTGAGGCTGCTATTTTTTAAACAATACTAAGCCGAAAAAAGAGCAAATCTGTATCTTACATGATACATTACATCAACAAACTCTTTCAGAATGAAATATAAATGTGAAATCTATTAGACACATAAGAGTTGATATTAAAAACTCTTGTGATACCAGCTTCTCCCATTTCCCACCCCTGCACTGGAACGTGGTTAAACCAAGATGATACAATTATCCCCCAAAGTGCTGGCAGAGTGATGCTAGAGGAGGGAGAGAGGCACAGGACAAGAGCCTCAGCTGAGGTAAATCCAGGAGTTCAACACATCCCTGCTGATTTATTCTAGACAAAGAACCAGAACGTTATTTTTAGCTTTTACGTTTTGCTGGAATTTCTCAACATGTGAGCTCCTTTCCACCAGAGGGTCGGTTCTCCCATCCACAGGCAGAGCGCGCACAGGGCCACCCGCTCCGCTCCCACACAGCCTCAAGCTGCTTCTGATGGCTCCTCGAACCACCCATCCTTCCAGCTTGCTGACAAACCTCTCTAAACTACAATAAGGTGGCTGCCCACACATGTGCTGGCTGATTTGCTTTGCGCAGCCCCAACATACCACCTCCACAATCACAGCAGCCTGTTTCAGTGATTAGAAGGGTGAAAGAACAGCAATGAGCAGAGCTCACGCACCAGAGCATCCCTGTTTCAGTAATGGAGGTAGAGTGGGCTTTATACAGATTCTTCTTCTCTTCCCTGCAATACACCACTTCTTCAGGGACTTCCTTATCAGAAGGTTATTAAACCACTGCTACAATAAAAGTTGCACCTCTTCCCACACAGTGGATAGTATGCTGCCACCAGAGAGCTGCTTCAGGATCTTGTTATATAGTCAAGTAACACTTGAGTTGTGTAGAGTGATTTTGCTGGAAGTTTCAGCATTCAGGGATAACACTGCTGCATGAAAGTTTTGATTGTTTCATTTATATATTTTTTAAACATCCACATGTTGCCATGGCTTTCCACCTGTGTGAGTATAGTAGTCAACTTTCTAGATGCCTGTCAATCTGGAGTGCATTTGCCTTGATGTTAGGGATTTTTGTTCCTGGGAAAGTGCTACATTTACTGCTGCAGCAGTGGGATGGGCTGGTCAGTAGTCTTTCAGAAGAACCCTACTGAACACTTGTCCTTACAGGGCAACAGGTTTAATTCATTAATAACTATGACTCTTTTGAGACCCACAAAACACTTAAAAAGAACTCAGAGGTTATTAACAGAAATTGCAGGTTCTGCAATAGGAGCTAAAGTCCATGAAACATAATGGAACTATCCTAACATCTGAACTATATGGATGTAAAAAGGACCTGGAATAAAGAGGTACAAAGCTGCGAATAGCCTGAATGAGGTATCTAGGTGTTTCCCAAACACTAATTTGCCTTTATTTTGCTTTATTTGCTGTGTCAGATAGTTCCCAATATCCACAATTCAATAATCAAGGGGCTAAAGCCATTACTTAATCTGTGCATATAGTTTGTTTCAGTTTTGGATTTACACCTCCATCCGGATTTAATTGTTTTTCACACGTCGATTTACAGAATGGTATATTTTTTGTATTCTTTTAGTTGTTAACTTCACAAACAAAGCTGTGGAAACCTGCCTTGGGGCAATGAGTCATCAGGAGTGGCTGGAGGAGTGAAATGATTACTTTGAAAAGTGTATTTTTAACTACAGGAGGAAATAACTTTTATTATCATCAGATTGGCAAAGTACTTGAAGGTAATAGCTCCATCAGGCAATTTTTTTCCTAGTCCTTATGTCAGAAAATAAGAAAAAACCCAACTCTTTTTCCAAAACACTCTTCACAGCAGTGGAAAGTTAAATGGAAGGGCATGATGCAGACACTGTCAAAATAAAATAAGTGTTGAAGAAAATAACAGGTGGATAAAAAGAGTAGGAATGAGAAAAAATCCCTCAGGACACATTCATTTCAAGAGGTGCTTTTTTAAGGATCCTTTTGGACCAGAAACACAAAGAAATCCATTTAAATCATTCTATTTCATGCAAAAAAGAGAAATGTTTTGAAATTATTTCTGATAAAGCCTGTACACCTATGATTCTGGGTAATAAGCTGGTTTTAATTATGTGTGTAATCAAGAAGGGAAATATTTTTACTGTTTTGTCTGCTACAAGACCTAGAAATACATAAACAAGGACTACCCTTGGGCTGCTTTTTCCTCTGCATCTGCCATTTCGAATATCACTGGCTGTGTCCATCTCTGGCCATGAACTCCATTCTGTTCTGAATCAATTTCTGTACTCAGGCAGCCCAGCAAGGAGCAAAAGAGCCCAACATTAAAGTATCACTAGCTGCACAACAGTAACAGGACCTGCCACAACAGCTAAAATCCGACATATTGGATTCACAGTTGTCTTTATATAGAGAGTATGTGCAAGTTGCATTTCAAGCTTGTCAACAGTAAGGCAGAATATTCACATATCTGATACACCCAAGTCAGTCTCTAACAGTGCATTTGTCATATACATCCTTGCAATATTTGGGGTTAGACTGAGATCAGGTAGCTTACATGTGTATCTGTAATTCAACTTGACTCAGTTGAAATACAGGCATTTGTTGACTTGTCAGCATAAATACAAGACAGAGTAAAGCATCCTTAGTGCAGTTTAGCAGCATTGTAGTAGACGTTGGTTCCTCTCTTAATTTTTGTGTCTAATTTTTATGACAGTTATTCCCAAGCCTCTACATGTAGGCAGCTTTCTCAGAGAAGCTGGAACAAGAGTTGCCAGTATCAGAATAGGCCAAATCTTCTACATTAATTACAACTTCATCACTCCATTTAGCAGCCACCATCTGCCAAGATCTGGCCAGAACTGGGGTGGTTTCCAGGCAGGGTTTGCCAAAGTAGTGACAAAAACTGAGTTAGGCTTCCTTCAGCTTCTGGATGGAAACATGCCTTCTTAAGATAAACTTCAAAACACGTGAATTCTTCTGACCCTTTCTAGGTGGACAAGGATGTAGCCAATGGGAAGTGTGACAAAGTGTTGAATGTTGGTCTCACTGGCTGCATGAACATCTGATTAAAGATGTTTGATCTAAGAAGAAGCCTTGCATTTCCAAAATTGTATTTTCCTTACTTAAAAGTAAAGTGTGCTTAGGCTGTCTACAACTTACTGACCATTGTAACAAACACTGCCATGCCCTTCCTGGACTCTCCTGGCTCTCCAAAGTCCCTGATGGACCAGCACAGCAAGGCAGGGAGAAGAGCACCCGATCATGTCCCTCTGGTAGGCAGGTACCATGTCAGGGCACCACAGTCACCCTGGGGACTCCTACCCTCCTCATTGTGGGCTCACCCCTGTGCATTGTGGATAGTGTAGTTCCTGTTACAGTATAAGCCAAATTCATGTAATGCATGTATCATTATAGATTAACATATGGCATAACATAAATATGAATATGAGTCTGGAGATGACAGCAGGGAGAAAGCCTAAGTGCTTGTGTTGCTCTCAGTCACACCTGCTCCCTTGCTCCCAAAACATTTCTTTTCACTTTAGCAAGTCCAGCTGAGGTTTGAAAGGGCTGCTCATCTGTGGTAGTCGTATTTTAATCTCCAAAACACTTTCCCTGCTTTTTATAGCTGTAAAAAGAGAATTGTATTATGGATTTATATTCAGTACTTGTTTATAGGTATGCTATTTCCTATAGAACCAGTGTTTCTAGTATGCTGTTCATACAATGTAAGGATTCTAGATTTTCCAGAATATTTCATTTTTGTGACATTTTAACTTAATCACACTGATATAATAAACCAGGCCCATTTACAGCCACTGCACAGACCAGTATATATCAACCTTCCCACCCAAGCAGAAGGTTTTAAAGCCTTTGATTTGCTGCATGGTTACTAGTGAAATGAATCAATACTTACTAATAACATTTACAGCAGAAGAAATAATATGACTCAAGTGTTTTAGCTTCAGCAGACCTAATCGTTTTCTCTGTCTTTCAGTATTGCCACTCAGTATTTCAGGGCTAGTGAGGCTTTGTTGTTCTGTGAATATCAAACCCAGCCATCTCAGCTCTGCATGTGTTAGTTATTGAGCACGGCGACTGTTGTTGCTGTGGCAGAAAAAGTGTCCTGTAAATTCTATGGGGCAGAAACTGCAGGTGGACAAAACTGAGGGTGTTGAACAGCACCTGCATAATAAAATTGGGAAAGTAGACCCTTACAAAAGGAAGAAAGACACATTTAGGATCTTCTATTTAAGTAGATGTATAATGTACTGGATTCTCTTCTCCGTCTCTTTGAAGATCATCATCTGAGTAACACAAAATGTATTTTGTAAACATATGTCTAACTATCTGAAGGGCAATAGTAAGACTACAAAGTACTAGTATGAGATGGTTGTTGTAAGAGTTTTCAGTTCTGAGATAACTGTGCAGTTAATATTTCCAGCACAGATTCTTGGTTCACTATTTTAACTTTTCAAACAGGCATCTTGCTTGTCATTCAGCTGCTCTTTTTCATTCTCTTCACAAAATCGAACATTGTTTTTGCTTTCCTTGTCAACCCTTGGGGGACCCATATCAGTTCTTCCCCCTCTTACAAAGGCAGCAACCTGAGAGTCATGCAAGCTTTTCCCTTGACCCTCTGGGCAACTGTGGCCTGCTCTAGGTCTTTCCACACTGTTTCAGCCTGTGGTCTTTTGTTTGCCAGGCTGCCTGTTCCTAGGGCCATGCTGGGCAGCTTCAGGTGACATTTTCTCTCTGTTGGGCAATGGGCTTTCCAGTTTATTTCTTGTCAGAGCAGCTGCAGTGCTTGCCTCCCGTTGTTACCATAATTACAAAGTTTGGGTACATTAGACAAGAAAATTCAATATCTAGCAGAATCAGGAGAATCTTGCTGGCGGCTTTTCATCCTTTAAGGTCCCTTCCAACCCAAACCATTCTACAACTAAATGATTCTATGATCTAGAGGATTCAATTATTTTGTTTTCCCGCATTGTTCAAAATGTTCTCTAAAATAAAGATGGTTGATAAGAATACACAGTCAGGTTAATTTTACCTTTAAAAACAACTATATTTTTTGTAAATGGGTAAGTCGGGCCTCTATATAGGTTAGAGCCTTCTCTGAAAAAAATAAAGTCCTTCCTTTTTCCTCTTTTAGTTTTTTTAATTTATTTTGCAAATCATAGAATGGTTCATTTATGTACTCATCCAAACTGTCTCTTGACTTCCCTTTCTAGTCCCCATGGGCAAATGCACGACAGAAGAAATAGATCTTGTGCTGGACTAAAGTCCAGCTCCACTGAGGCAGATTTACCCAAGGGACAAAGCACTGTTACATTTCACTCTTCCCTTTCTACACTTTACCTACAGAAATAAGCTATAGAGATAGGTGTTGCACCACTCAATGCTAAACACTGCATGAAGTCTCTTTTCTCATGCCTCATCCCAAGAGGTGGGAGTATAGTGATGACCAGGGTGGAGGAGATGCATGTTCATGCATGAAAGTTCATTGATGGTTGTTTTTTTGACACAAAATGTATTCTGAGATGCGAGATATTTTTTACAAACCTGAAAAATTAATTACACTACCTTCTACCTCTGTCTTCCAGAAAAATGAAATAACAGCTCCAATAAAATGTTCCCAACAGAAGTTGTTGGTGCTAATTTCTTCTTGATTGCTATTTTTTTTCCTTAATTTGTTTCACCATATACTGGCTGTTCCCACAAGGCTTCTCTTCATAGACTTTTAAGCCATGAGGCTGTGGAGGCAAAAACTGTGCATTCCCTTTTATCACTTTGCTCAGCCAGAAAGTGGCAAATTGAAGTCTTGACTGTGTCTGGATAGCTGTTTGCTAGTTTAATTCCATCTGCCCAGTGATCTGCCAACATTTCATAGCTTTTTCTGTACTCTATATTCATTGTAATACCATTTACAGTTCATCATGTCTGGTTTTGTAATTAAATTATTATACCATTAATACATATAAACGTTTTTTTTGCTTACTTATGTCTTTGGATAATC
Organism: Syrrhaptes paradoxus; assembly: GCA_013400615.1. Taxonomy (NCBI): domain Eukaryota; kingdom Metazoa; phylum Chordata; class Aves; order Pterocliformes; family Pteroclidae; genus Syrrhaptes; species Syrrhaptes paradoxus. The sequence goes on from VZTO01007667.1 coordinate 25,338, forward strand.
CACCTTAAAGGATTAATTTTCCCTGTGCCAAATGATAGGAAATTATTATTTTTAAAGCTTGGGATAATAGCTAATTTTGAATAAAAGAAAATAAACCCCCCCAGTTTTCTCAGTTGTAGCCATATTTCAAAATCATTTTCAAATGGAATGGAATGGGCTTGAAATGTGAAGCTGATCAAAATAGTGTAGAGATATGCATTTTGTTCTGAGCATAAAAAATTGGTTTTGATTTAATGTTATAAGCTTTTGAAAATTGGTAACAGTGATTATAAAAGAACTTCAAGTGTGTCCATTCAACTCACCGGAATTTGTCTACTGATTTCAACAGTCTTTGTGTTGTAAGCAGATTTACTCAGGTGAGTTTAATTGGGTTCTGGGTGAGGGGTTTCAAAATGGGTGATTTTAAAACCACATTACAAAACAATAATGAAATGTGAGTATTTCAAATGAAACCATGATGTGAAAAATAAAATAGCTGATTTATTTATTCACTCCACATTGAACAAATTACTTTTGCATAATTTTAAAGTCAGTAAAAAAAAAATATATCACTTAAATTAGGTCCAGATTTAATGAAAATAATGAACTTCCAAACTTGAGTGAGCATGGTATTTTCCTCGTGCATAAAGCTATACTATAATCTTATCTGCCTAATAATAAATCAAGATTTATTCGACTAAGTTTTCTGAAGTCACAATGGAGACACATAGGTGGAATAAAGATCAGATATTAACCTCTAGTTTTTCCATGAAACAGTAACCTGGAATAGTCTCTGCTTTTCCACCAAGTAGAGATCCTTGTCAATGATATTTCCTTCATTTACTTGTGTTGAAGAAAAAAACTGTAGCATACTTCATTTGACAAAATGTGTACAGTGAAGATATCTACATCTGAGCTAAATATATTGATCACCTGTGTGGCCAATGGGGACAACAGGCAATTGCAGAGCGCATCTCATCTCACTTACAGCAGAGGTGTATTACAGATGAGATCAGCTACATGCTAGAAAATTCCTTTTTCTGTCCACTATCTACAGGAGGGATCTGGATCCCCAGCTCAGACGCCTGTACTGTATATATGTCAAGTTGAGGGAGTTGAACCGTTAGCATTTCATTGACACCTCAACTGAAAAAGTAGTATTAGAACCCTTCAAATCAGTGTGCCCTTTTAAGTTTTAGCATTTGCTACAGATCTTTTTATTTTGCATTTTTTACTTATGACTCGGACTTTGCCTCAAAATGTCCTTTTTACTTTTCTTCTATAATTACTGAAGTCTAGCTGCATTAGTAACACAAATTCTTAGAAAAACTTTGGAGAACAGTTAGCAGAAAAGATGTTATAAAATACATTTTGTTTCACTGGTATGAACTGACTTTTTAAAATATTTACATTAAAATTGCCAATTTGCAAAATAATTAAAATAAGGGAATATCTTCTAAAGTAACAGAAACGTACTAAACTTTCTCTCTATGGATAGATGAAACCACATCAAAAATACAGAAAAACACAGAATCTATTGATTTCATACCAATTTGCTGAACCAACCAGCTTCTTATACTGTAACTGGAAACAGGTACCTACTCTTTTACAATTGCAGTAGCACATTAGTAAGTTTTTCAGACTCTTCACTACCTAAATCTTCACTGGCTTTTCAAGCTGTGCCTGTTCATTGATCCCAGATCTGAAACATGCCAGTAAATACAAAATCCTGGTCAAAACATTTGTCTTGACAAGTCATTTNTTTTTTGCTCAGTGGCGAATGTGTGCTAAAAGCAATGCTCAAGTCCATTCATTAATTAGGGGGTCATTCCTGAACTGGAATAGAAATCCAGTGTTCAACAAGTTTCAGACACAGCCTGATGTAAACACAAGTAGATGCTCTTTCTGGATGTCTATATGTACGTGAATTGTACACAGTCTTATAACAGGTGCTTTCAGAAATACTGTCAAAGTCTTTAACATGTTAAATTCCTGACATAGGTTAAGATAGCTTGCATGTCAGACCTTTTTTCCCTAAATGAGACAGAGGCATTTTTCATTGACAAGCTTGCTTCAAATAATAAATAATGAAACACTCGCTGAGGAGAAATCTGATCAATAGATTAAAGGAGATGATTTTGATAGGTTCAGTTGATGCCCACTTAAAGAGAAATTTTTAAAACTTTGAAGACCTCCTTGTTAGATGTAATGAAGTTGCTATGCTAACACAACATATATGACCCATATTGAAGTACTAATACATTAATTACATTGGACTTTTATGCCATATGAGCCACGTAACTATAATAAAAGAGACTGTCGTTTCTCTGGTATGGTTTATTGTGGTTATACATTTGAATATGTAAACCACAATTTAACATACCTTTTCAACCCTCAGGAAGTAAAGTTGTGGACATCACGTATTTACTCAAAGTGCTTAGTATAAACATCAGGCATTCAAGAGAAGACTAAGAGTTCCTGAGATATTACTGATATGGGTGGGAAGCTTCCCGTACTCACCAAAGCCACAGCAGCACTTGCTTATGTGAGTCAAAGGACAGTATGTGTCCTAACCGAGAACGACAGCTGCACTGAAAATAACTCACTGAAAATAGAAGAAAACAATTTTTTTTATCTTATTATATTTAATTTTGATCCNACAAAACACACCACAAGGCAGTTCTCTGTGCTTCTGTGAACCTTCAATGCTGAGCTCACAAACTGTCCAACCCTTTCGCTCTAACGCTGGTTAAATCAGTAGCTACGGGACAAATGCAGGAGTGCCACAGGGCCAGGCTGGTGCCAGGGCACTGCAGTTTCACAGAGAAATGGCCACAGGCAGCAAGGAAGCAGCTACCTGCAGCGTTGCGCTGTTTTATTGCAATGGGAATGGAGGGCGGGGGGATGCTGTGCAGTTCTCTTTTCAGTTTCACTCCATATTCAATAACATACGTGAAGGCTTTTCAAGCTGTGCCTGTTCATTGATCCCAGATCTGAAACATGCCAGTAAATACAAAATCCTGGTCAAAACATTTGTCTTGACAAGTCATTTATTTACTTCAAGGGAAAGTATTTTTAAACACTATGTTCCAAAGAAGTGTACCCTGAACTTGAGCAGACTACAGAAGGGCGTGAAAGTTTTCTGCCTGAAAAGTTCATTGAATTATGCACAGATATACCAACAGTTCAGGTTTGTTCCAAAGTTCCACCTACCTAACCCTTTTCTGAAAACATTTTGTAAGCTGCATAGAGGATGACCTAAGACAGCCTTTCCAGGGCTTTTATTTCTGGCAAATTTCTGCCGTGCTTTTTTGCTCAGTGGCGAATGTGTGCTAAAAGCAATGCTCAAGTCCATTCATTAATTAGGGGGTCATTCCTGAACTGGAATAGAAATCCAGTGTTCAACAAGTTTCAGACACAGCCTGATGTAAACACAAGTAGATGCTCTTTCTGGATGTCTATATGTACGTGAATTGTACACAGTCTTATAACAGGTGCTTTCAGAAATACTGTCAAAGTCTTTAACATGTTAAATTCCTGACATAGGTTAAGATAGCTTGCATGTCAGACCTTTTTTCCCTAAATGAGACAGAGGCATTTTTCATTGACAAGCTTGCTTCAAATAATAAATAATGAAACACTCGCTGAGGAGAAATCTGATCAATAGATTAAAGGAGATGATTTTGATAGGTTCAGTTGATGCCCACTTAAAGAGAAATTTTTAAAACTTTGAAGACCTCCTTGTTAGATGTAATGAAGTTGCTATGCTAACACAACATATATGACCCATATTCAAGTACTAATACATTAATTACATTGGACTTT
>VZTO01007667.1:34377-53435 GCA_013400615.1 Syrrhaptes paradoxus
GTGATAATTAAATCTTACACGAGACAGACTGTGAGATATAAATTTCAGCCTTGTTTTAGACATGTACTGAAGATCATATCCAGTGGGGCCAGTTGTAAAAGTCACAGAATCACGGAATCACAGAATGTTAGGGATTGGAAGGGACCTCGAAAGATCATCTAGTCCAATCCCCTTGCCGGAGCAGGAGGAGTCACTTCATGAAAACACATTCAAATGGTGTGATTCAACACAACTCTTGTGTAGTGCTGATCGTTGGCACTGATAACCCCTGAGAGCCCAGGCAGGATGCATACAATGACCCTGTCTGTCGTGGAGCTAACTGATAGCCTTACAAGTAAATAAACTAACAATAATGACTTCATGGAGGCTCTGGGTCTCCTAGTTTTCAATGAAGGAGTTCATACTGGTAGCTGTTTTCTAATTATGGGAGATGTCTGGATGACTTAAGAGCAGTTTTAGTAAAGTAACATTTACTCTGTGGTGGATACTTAGTGAAGTCAGTAAGTTTAGATTCAACCAAAGGATAGCAGCATCCAGTGTGCGGTCTATCTAAATTACTATTTTGTAGGAGAAGGAACTTGTCTTGATATTTATCGGTAAATACTGCAGATGCCACATAGGAGGTACAGTGGTACTGATGAGGATGATAATGACAGGTTGTGCTTTGGGGCGGACATGTAAAACACCTGGCCCACTGTCAGAAGTATCAAAAGTTCATTAAATTGTCTCAGGCAATCTCCAGAGGGCACATTGTTTTGTTACTTATCTAACACTATTTCTGTTGTTTCCCAGAGCCCGCACTAGATGTAAAATATTTGCTTATTACTTTGCTCTACTGACCTAGCATTGTCTGAAACAGGGCTGCCAATTCATGTTATTTTATCATGGTTATTTCATGACAGCAAGAAAGCTCTTTTCCACTAAACATTACAAATAAAAACAAACAAGCTTTGTTCTCAGTAACCCTGAACCAGAGGTGAGAGATTACTGGATCAATTTACTGAGATATTTAAAATTAAAAAAGAAGGGTAAGCAATTGTGACATGTAATAAAATGAATTTAAAAAAGAAAACCAAATATGTTCATGGTGTCATAAATTAAAAAAAGTCATTTTCAAAGCAGTAGAATGCAACTTGTGTTTAATCCTCAGATAATAGCAAAAGTGCATTTTGTTAGCCTTGTCTAACACAGAATCTTATTCTTACCTATATCAGGAAATACCCATCATTAATGCTGTAGAAACTATATATAAAAGAAAAAGCAACACTATTGCTAATACTGTTTGCTAAGGAAAAAATCCTTGGCATTTTGTTTTGTTTTGTTTTCAAGAACACAATACCACTTACTGGACAATACCAATCGACTAATGCTTAGTTTAGAACAACTAGTCCTTTGCATTCTATTTTGGTAATGTTTGAAAAGTTAATCCCTCAAAGAGACTTTTCTAACAACTGAATTATAAATTAATTCTATTTAAATATCATTTTGACTTCAAGGGGCTTTACTATAATTGCTTGTTTCGATTCACAGTTACATCATCCTTAACTTTCTTCTCAATTTCTANACAGGCGTGTACCTTGGGGACAACCTACCTCTTAGATGCCTTTCTGTGTTGTTGGCAAAGGGAGACAAGAATGACTGAGTTACACCTCAAAAAATATGGAAAATAAATCCACTTTTAAAATTAATTTCATGGCCATTGATATATAGAAAAAAATAGGTAGAAACTATTCAAGTAATCAGCTAGAATATCATGTATTTTAGCCCAACCACACTCCACCTCTAATAGAAAAAATACTTTCTAGAGGAAAGGGATGTTTGGGCTACATTATTTTATACTTCAAGGTAGACTAAGGAGCAAAGGAGGTAGAATTTGGAGAACATACTTTGTCTTTGGCAGGAGACATAGTGATTCTAACAGGCAACTGAAGAGAGCTCTGTGAGGAGAATGCACTCTGTTATGTTCATCTGGCCTTTTGTCTCCAAGAAAAAGACCCTTGCCAATCTACCAGAGCATAATTAGTCAAGACACTTTTCTTTCTTTATCAGAAGGTAATGCATCTTTTCCTAAAAATAAATTATAACTGTCAGTAAGGGTTTTTATTAATTGAAAACTGTGAAAGGAACAAGAAGGATAAATATAAGGAAAGGTGGCAGCAGTTGCATGTGTCCTGAAATCAGGCCTGGATGAGTTGGTGAGTTCAAGCTCCTTCACAGATCATTGAGTTTGATGAAAAAATCTCTGTATAAAGCTTTATGACCTACGAAATAAGTAGTCCAGACACTGCAGAAGCTGTCCTGTGTGTCAAGGATAAGCAGATGTGTAGAGTTTAAAAACAAAGCAAAAGCACTTTCCTGTTCTACCCAGCCATAGTTAGTGTCTGGTGTGACTTGAGTAGCCCTTCACACTGACAGCGTCATGCCGCTATAACGATTTCTTTAGGATTCCCCCTCCCCCCTCTATCTATACAAGATGTAACCACCCAGAGGCAATCAATTCTTCACATTTTTACTCCCACCCTCTTTTGCCTAATTAATTTGAAAATTAGAAGTGAGAAAGAATCATGTGTCTATGTAAGACAAAAAGCAATACAGTTGCTACAATATATTTACAATAGAAACCTCTTCTATTGTGAGAAGGGAATAGATTCTTTTATTTTAGAAAGCAATTATTTGCATTAAGCAAAACATTTTAATTACTCAAGCTAAAACAATAACTTCTGTGATGACCTCAGTGGAACTATTACTGTCTAACACTGGAAAAAGTGTTCTAACCACTTCTGTATCTTACAATAGCACCCAGTGCATTCTGAACTCCCACTGGAGTCCGTCTCAAATCACAGCACACAGAGGATGCAGCAAGGAATATGCAAAATGTGGAACACAGCCAAATAAAGCTCAGTAGCTTCCCTCAAAAGGAGTAAAAAATTATCAAGATTTACCCTTCACTTGTGGTATTAAAGATTCCACTCACAACATCTACCGCATCACTGCCTTTTGTAACAGTGTGGCATAGATATTAAGTAATTGAGAAATATGTTCTTCTACAGAAATGAAGTTGAACAAAGATGTTGTGTTTTTAAATGTCCTTTGAACTAGTCGATACATTGAAACAGTATTTTGTGCATACATCTGGACTTTTCTAGAAGCATGAAAAGAGATCTTAAGTTTGGGACTGTAATAATTACATTGGAAATTCAGAATAGTTTTCTCATAGAGGTTAGACATGGAAAGAAATCCTGACAAAAATGCTTTTGGTCCAGCTTAGGCAGAGTTATTAATATGACCCACAGTACATTGCTACAGATGCAAAAGCTATCAAATGGTCTGGGAAAGTTTTTCTTTAAATATGGCTTCACAGATGTTCAATCACTTGATGTTTGCAAGCAGAATAAATATTATGCCTGTAGTATATATTCCCATTAGCCCTCTGTGACCCAGTCTAGCTTTTCTCTGAGAGAAAACATAAAGCATTGATGCACTATTCTTTTCCTTTGCTACAAAATTTAATAAAATAATGACAAAAAAATTTCCTACTACATAACCCACAATAGCATTTTAAGTCACAAGCAGTGTAAGGTCACAGATGAAAACTGGTTATGGAAAGTTTTCCTATTTTCTGTCTCCTACAAGCTACAGTTTGGAAAGCCTGTTATTAATTCAAAGGGAAGGCACATCTCCATGCTGGATGAAAACTATGAAATTAAAGGTGTTTGCATAATGGATACTCAGAAACATCTGCAAGTGTTTGTAAATTTGATGTGTCGTCTATTGCGCATTCCAAAAAAAAGTCAAAGTTTAGTTTACAATAATTACTAGAACAGAAGAAAAATCCAAGGTCAATACCAGCACAATTCTGAGATCACTCTAGGTTGTCCTCTTCAAATAATTAGTCCTTGTCAAATATTCATTTGATGGATACACAATGTGAGGAGAGGTTTGTATTTGCAGTATGAAAAAAGCATGGCTCTTACGAAGGTTTGCAGTGGAGGCTGACAATAGATGACAAGAGAACTTATCTACGCATGGTGTCATGCAAGGATAGTTATTCTGTAACAGCTCNGAAGCATATATGGCTGAGTAACTCAGAGTAACCTGAAAACCCAAGAGAGCAGGTAAATGCTGCCATGTGGATTAAATAGCTCCTGTCCTTTCCTTTGGAAGTGGAGGTGATGATTTCTGCTCATTCTAACCCGTTTTACAGCAGATACACCTTATTAAAGGATTGCATCGGTGGCAGGTGGACCATATGGTGTGTTGTGGGAAATATATGTCATGACATGAAGGGATATCAGGTGTTTAGTTTTATTTTATCATTCTGTTCCCTGGCAACTGTATATAAAAAAACCCTCTTCTTTTTCCAGTGAATTATGGAAATACGGAACCAATCTATATTTCATAAGGATCTGAAAGAAATAGTATGTTCTGATCTAGCTTCCTCATTTTCACAGCTATAAACAGGGGCTAAAATCTAGTCTGCTTTTCTTACATGAAGAAAATACACAAAATTTATGTCAAGAACTTTCTTTAGGTCATTGTTTATACTGTGTTTGCACAATGAAGATCCTGAGTAGTTCTGAAATAAAACCAAAAAACAATAATTAAGAGACTGTTAAGGTTAATATGAGAAACAGCTTTACCTGAAATTCTCTCCTGTGCTTCTTTCTGAAAAGTGATAGAAACATCACACTTTTCATCACTTTTTTCAAGTTTCATCACCCTCCAAACTATGTAAAAGTTGACTTACGTTCCCTGCTTCCCTCCATTGTCATTTCTAGTGGCTTTCCAAAGCAGAACTCAGCAACAGTTTCACAGTGCAATGGCTTTTTTTTGTGTGTTCAGTGACATTGAAACACCTCCACAGAAGCATATCAGTTTCCTTGAAACTTGTACTGGTCAAAGTTAGTGAGGGATTTTATTTGTTACCCTCTGAATCCCAGGCAATAATACAAAAGACAAAGGTTCAAGTCCTGTTCATCTTGTTTTAAAGCAGGAATTTGCAGTATGGTGTCTCACACTCTGAGCGATTGCCCTAAATTATAATCTCTGGGCTATTCTGGAGTGAGTCTAAATTTCAGGCTGGAGGGAGGTGATGGGGAGTGAGGCAATCATTTTCTTTTTCCACAGCATCGAAAGGTCTTGGATATTGCAGTGTAATAAGGAAAGAAATCATCATCACTTCTCTGAATCCTAACAATATTAGTGTTAATTATGTGGGAAGCTGTATGAACTCAGTGACGAGGATAAAAAACAATTTGCAGTAGGTATCTGCACAGTACCTTAATTTGACCCATCGATTGAATAGAGCAGAAGCCCTATGGGGGAAAAAAATCACACAGGAAGATCAGACATCTGTTCTTTGTATGTACTCCGGTCTCCATAGGGGAAATAACTCTCCATTTCCTGTACATATTACAAACACTTGCTAGACAACAAAAGAATGTGAAGTACCATCTGGGTTGTGGAAGACATTTATTCCAGCAGCTATAGGCTTGTTCATTCTGCTTCCCTCTGCTTTTCATTTATTCCCTCGACGATACTCCTTCTCCCATATCTGTCGCTCTTCTAACGCTCATCTCTGTCTTCCCTAATCTCTCTTCTCTTCCAAAATGCTGTGCCCACCTTTGCAGACAATGATATCCTCAACGAAATAAGCCAGCAAGTTTTAGGCCTTCACTCTTGCAAGTATGTGAACTGTAATTTTTGAAAGTCTGAGCGGTTGGTCATATCTAAGCAATTTTCAAGACACTGCAGCTGGCAAATTTCTGAAATCAGGTTGGTTAAGTCCTTCCTCCATCCCAGACATATTCCAACTCCCTAACTAACCACACATTAAGGTGGTGGAGCTTCATAAACAAGCAGCTGTAAGGTTACGTTTAGACAGGCAAGACAATGTATTTGGAAAAAAAATTAGAGCTGATTTAGGTGGGAATTATAAAAATATTAAATCTGAATACAAGGTTTCTACCACATAATGATATTTTTCAGAGCCACTCTTCATACTGGAAAGCTTTGGATAATATTAACTACCTTTGATGGGTTTACCCTTGGCTGGGAGCCAGCGCCACTCAGACTGGTCTATCACTCTTTCTCCTCCCAGGGATGGGGGAGAGAATTAAAGGGGTAAAGGGAAAAAAAATGCTCATGGGTTGATATAAGAACAATTGAATAACTAAATTACAATAATATTAAAAATAATGGAAAATACAAATATGCAAATGAGTGATACACAGTGATACTGCTCACTACCTGATGACCAAGGCTCAGCCTGTTCCCAGCTAACGATCTTGGAGCAGGGAGAGTCCCGAAACTGCACTCCTAGAATAGAGATAAAAGCCCAAGCGTCCCAGACCAAGAGTTGACCAAGGGAGGGAGAAGTCCCTGGGAGAGGGACCACCCCAAGAAAGCTGACTCAGAGCATGAAGCTATCCGGAATAAAAAGGGGTCCAGAACCAAAAAGGGATGAGCTTCCAGAGAGTCCTCACCTATATACTGGGCATGACGTGTATGTTATGGAATAGATTGTTGGCCACTTTGGGTCTCAATCCCAAACCTAAGATCAAATCCCAGGCTAGTAATTGGGCTGTGCTCCCTCCCAGCCTCTCCGGCACCTGCGGACAGCAGAGATGCTGAAAGACCTTGGGCCATCCTGGCAGCAGCTGTAAACTTCACTGTTATCAGCTTTCTTCTGAGCACAAATCCAAAACACAGCCTCTTACTAGCTACTATGAAGAAAGTTAACTCTGTCTCTGCTGAACCCAGGACACTACCAGCACAGTAAATAGGTACTGATAGATCTTAAAGCTAAATGTGAACACAATGCATTCTCTATAGTGGGATATGTTCAGCTTCTACATTTTAGCACAACCTTCCAGATATGCAAGATTAAATCAGGACATGTGCAGCATGTCCATAAAAGTAATCAGGATAAAACAGCCTAAGAACAGTGTGACTGATCTGACTTTGCCACTAGATCCAGGAGAATGTCTTCAGAAACACAACTCAAAGAGACTAAATGCAAAAGAAGGCAGAACATGACGATGAAGTAATGAATGCTGTGCATGACAATGTTCAGACAAAGGTGATCTGTGCTGTTACTCTTGTGAAGAAAATAGAGCATGAGATACAACACACAAGACAAAGGAGGATAGTATAAAGTTGTTTGTAGCCACTAGAAATTAGTAGAAAATATTTTTCCTTGAAAAACCTCATTATAAGATGACTGTAAATTGGGAAATCAGTTTGGGTAAATTATTAGTTTTGATTAAAGAAATTCAGCTATCTGTACAGTGCACCTGTCACTTTTCAGGCCAGGGGTTATTGCCATGGGATTGCTCTTTACCCACTCAGGTATGTTATACTGGACAAAGACAAAAATTATATAACCATGTGATTCATCTTGTCCTAGAGTAAAGCAAAGGTGTATATTCTTCTTTGCAGTAGAAACTGATATAGTAGTGAAGCAGTCAGAATCACATTAGAGAAAAACACATGCTAAAGCAATATTATATACTTACCTTGGGACCATACCCTCAGCTACTATAAATTAGCATCTTTTATTCAGGTAAACAGGATTGTACTCATTTGCATCTGATCCCAACAAAACACTGGGGAGAAAAGCAGAAAAATAAAATCAAAGTTCACAAAAAGCAAAAGAAATACATATTTCCAGTCTGTTAAATGTCCTTCTACTTACCACTAGAAGGCAAATGCAAGCTGGAATCTGAATGAAATTACACACAATATATTTTAGTATCAGAAGAATGAATGTTAAATTGACAGGCAGGTAAATACTGAAGTCAAAAGTTTATGTAAAATATACACTTTCCCAGTAGTTCAGGAGTCATAAGGCAATCATAACCACAAGTGACACGAATGAGAATGATGACTATTTATGTCTAATCTGCAATGCCTGGGGAGAAGGAGAGAGAAGGAGCAGGAATTTTAAGAAGTAAAAAGCAAGGCTTGAAAACTGAGTTGAACCCACATTGAACCTATTTGTCAATTTGAAAAATTCCATGAGCCAGAAATGTTAGATGGGAAGCTAGTGACCCTAGCTGCTTTTAACAGCACTGGGTATGAAATAACTGTATCGTATAACCAAGCAAGTGTATTATAAGACTGAAACATACAGCTGTGTTCAGCATTCTTGTAAAAATAGCTGGATAATATCACACGTGCCAAAAAAAATTATTAGTCTTCAGCTCATATGTGAATTCCAGCTGAAAAGAGATAGCAGGGATAGGCTGCGCTTAAAAATTGAAGAGGGCACAGTCTAGCATTTTGTCTCCAATGTTATCCTACAGGTAGTAACACTGGAGAGAAGGCAAAAACCTGGGTCTTACCTTATTTTTACTACAAAATATGTGGCTTTTGCAGTGTCTTTCATTTGAAGACCTCAGGTTTTTTAGGAACACTAAGCCTGGTTCCTCATCACTTTACTCTTGAATGGTAATTGATACTGGTATGAAAATGTATGAAACATACTACTATGGATCCTTGGACAGTAACTTATACTGTGTAGCTGTTGATAACTTCATAACTCTCAAAGAAGTTAACGTAGATGAGTACCAAACTCTTTGAATTCCTTTATTAACTCTCCCTGTCCTAAGTGAGACATTGTTATGATGTCCAGCTCTCCTAAGCACTTCAGCCTTTACTGTGTGCAATCTTGGCTCCATCAATAACACCAGTTTCCTTGAATCTAGGAACCTTCTCCCTTACACACAGAATGTCGTCATAATCCTTTTTCACCAAACCATTAACTTTGCTTCTTCTCCTGTACCTTTCCTACAAGATCATCTTAAGATTCAAACATGGACTGCATTATTTTTCTTTACAAGATACCTCTTGACATCTGAGTATCCACTTCAGGATTTGTGCATTTCCTCAATAAATGGGGGAAGTGTGGCTCTATTTCAGCCTTCCCATTTGCGCACGGTTGAGTGATTCTGTGTTTGATCTGCACATGTAGATAGATACTACAGCTCAGGTGATCTGCAAATTCTTGACATGGTAATTTGCTCAGTAGGGCAAATGGAGCCTTAGCCCATTCAGGAATTAAAGCTTCTTTTGCTACTCTGGTAGAGTAAGGAAATCCATGTCCAACGAAGAATCAGACTGTCCTTAATAATATGTGTAGGGGCATCATGAAGCTGTTAATATTTGCTAACTATGTGACCTTGGAAGTATAATTGTTGGGCTTTCTTATCCCACCACATCTGAGGTGTCGTTTCCCTTTGCTCATTGTACAGTGCCTGCAATTAGTCTTTGAGCACTTTACACCAAGGAGTCTCTTGTGCAGTTTTAGTTCCTGTTTAATACCCATTAAGAGGGATTTGTTCTTCCTTTGCCAAAGTTATCCAAGTCACTCTATAAATATTCGAAAATAAACATGCTATTCTCTGTGTTTCATTGTTTGATGGGGACAAGAGTTACCAAATACACTGCTTTGACTGATGTTGAAAAAACCCAACAAATCTTGTGGGCTTTATGCAGTACTTACATGATAGCTAAATCATCTTGTCATTTAATCTACTTGGGATGAAGGATGTGTTTTTTGATTGACTGTACTCAGCTGATTGACTTTCCCTCGATTTGTTTTTTTCCAAAGCTTTCCTACACTAGCAATAAGCCTCTGATATTTAAACCACAGAGGAAATATTTTGCTTATGCATATTCATAGGTGATTAAGGGGAATTGTACTTGTTTATTTTGCCCATCTGAATCATAATATTATCCATGTTGATTCCTGCCTTAGAAAAAGCTGTTTAAAAGTCATGTCAAAAAAGGGCAGGAATTCCCTATAGAACTGTTCATGGTTAATTCTATTTTGAAATAAATCTTGCACACAAAAGGCCAGTTTTATTTGATGCCATTAGAATAAAGATTCATACTTGCTATTATTTTACTGAAATTATTTTGTAATGCAAATTGAGCAGCTTTAGTATTCAATTACTTTTGTGCTAATATAAATGGTAGGATTAACATAGCCATACTATAGCTTCAGCAGTTGGTGTTATAAAAATTCAGCCAATTTCAACAGCTGCAGCTAAATGGTATCCTGTGGTCCAAATACTGAAATCGAGGTACTGGTAATAAAAATGCTTCTGTTGGACACAATTGTGATAATTAGAATACTGCATAATTTCTGAGTCACTGTTATGAATAAATGATAAAAGAAAAAAATAGAATAAACATACAGCAGATATAAGCCTTTGTAAAGCTGTGTTCTCACTGCAGTAATGGATCAGGTAGAGGAGACCACAAGCAATGAGATTCGTCTGCATCATCATGATGCCCATACAGCTACAGGTACTTGAGCTATTCTGGCTTCACCTTGTGATGAGAAAATATATGGTGGAATAAAAATCAGAAAGGGCTCAATCCCCTCTGTAAGAGGTCCCGGGGGCTGTCCTTATATACTGACTAAGCACAAAATAGATGANGGAGAAGAAGACATGGATTTGTATTTGAACACAATGTCTCTAAATAAACACAGACTGCAGAGCATGTCAGCCAGAAAGGTCGAGAAGAACCCAGAATTAATATGACAGCTACCTAGACTGCTCCTTATCTCTTTCTGAAGCTGTCAGGGAAAAGTCCATGGTTGAAACAAATGTCCCTCATCCTACCATTTACAAGAGTCTGATTAGAGAGATTAGTGGGAAATAGAAGAAGTTAATGGGGGGAAAAAAAAAAGATGCTCATTATAAAAATAAACCCTGCAAACCCTGTGTAGTTATTTACTAGTTAAGGTAGCCCCTGTGAGGAGCTGGATGACAATCCTTTCCCTACTACTGATGTAGATGTGTGCTACTTAATGAAATAGCAGACTATCAAACCATATTTTATGGACACATGATGAAGCTGAGAGAGAAGCAATTACTGCCCTCACAGTCTTGACAGTCCTATAGCGTTTGGATTTAGCTAATAGCTGCTGTGCTAACCTGAGATAATGCCTCAATTAAAGAGCTAACAGAGCCAGGTCAGAGTGAGATTGGCTAAAGATCACACTATGACTCCTCCTAAGCATGTGGCACTTGAAGTGTCTCATTCCTTGGGTCTGCTCTGAAGATCCTCACTCCATGCAGGAAAATGCAGAATTACAATTTTTCTGTATGTTTCTACCTCCTGTTTTTCATCTGTCTTCCCCCTCACAAATGAATGGGCACACAACTCCAAAGAGGTTTTCGTAGTACGAACCAAGAAAAATCTCCATCATGTAATTTAAGCATTGCCAGTATAGTACATTAAATCTATACTGATTTTCAAAATTTGTGCATCATTAGTTGCATATTATAATTTCTAACTGCGTGGCTGATCTTGCTGTTTTAATAAATTACTGAACACCATGGCCATCAAATTTCACAAAACATAAACTCCTTTTTTTAATTTTATATGTAATTTTGACTAGATTAAAGTACAAAGGATAGTATTATCTTTTCCATTATACCTTCTATGTGATCCCTGTAATATGGAAACTGTTAAGAGCCTTCAAATTAATTCAAAATGAATTTGATTCCTTATTATTACATTTAAATGATTTTTCAGCATAAACTATTTAGTTAGGCAGCTTCTGGGTTTTTTGTTTGCTGTGTAAACTCCTTGGTAAAACATGGCCCCTACACTTGTCACTTGCTGTGGTGCTGGCCCGTCTCAGTTTGTCTGTGAGGTTTTTGCGTATACGTGATATATTCTGCCAAGTCATGTAAATGTAATCAAAGTTCTGGTGAGGTTAGTAGAATGACATAAGTAACTGAGGCATTGACCGATGAGGCAATAACAATAACAGAAGCTGGAAAAGGGGTTATCTCAACATCATTGGCGTCACAGATGGAAAGTATGGACCAGATTCTATGTATGCAGCATCCTGGACTTTCTCCATTTATCTAGAGAAGCCAGTGAGCTGAGGTTTTGCCTGCTTCTCACTATTGAAAGGAATTTGATGCGTCATCTTATTTTGCTGCAGAGTTAGAACTGTGTCATGGAACAAAATTTTGTCCTTGTTGATGATAAATGCACAGGATAGTTTTCTACTTTCCAGGGAGGTCTTCAGGTCTCTGACCATCATTACTGCTGCTTCCTGTCATCAGAGATGGATACATAAACAGGATGAGGCAGCTGTCAGTCTAACAGTGGAGTTCAATACCACTCTACTTTCATACTTTGAATACACAACTAAGTTTCCTCATTGGCTCAGTCTGATGGACTACTTTAGCAAGTGGCTCTTTGTCATTACATGGGAAACAGCACACACCTGTCAAAATGTTAGTCTGGATCAAATTAAGGTCTTCATTGCAATTATCCAACAGCCTCCAAATCTAAATTACAACCACCATCTCCGTTTTTACTTTCATGAAGGAAAATTAGCTGATCTAGTAATATATAGTTTCAGAGTCAGTTCTGGAGGATGCTCAGGAGGTGTGATTATTTGGATGGCAGCTTTTACCACCATGCTTCATGCCCTTTAGCCTGTCTGTCAACAATATCGGATGAAACTTTGAACAAGGTTGTGGATCTGTCACGTCACTGTAAGAACAGTTCTTCTGCATAGCCATGAAACATAGACACTGGAGAAGCCCAAAACTTGAATGTTTCACATCTTTCTGGTTGTCCTCAGCAGCAGTCCAATCTTAAGAATGAAAATAAGGTCAGTGACCAAGACACTGGTACTTGCAAAGATCCACTATTGCAATCTGTTTCCATTTTGACAGCACTTTTGGTAGAAGCAGATTACAGAGGTGAAAACAAAGGAATTATGAACCACATTACTAAGAAAAGCCACTTCATAGTTAGTGGTTATATGCTTCAAAACCTTATATGGCATGGTAACATCAGAGTGACAGACTTCGTCTGACAACCAGACAGATCATTTTAATAGGTCAGACAAAAACTGGTCTAGCTGGAATTCAGGCTTTATTGAAGCACCCTCACTTTTTGTCTCCGTACTGGGAGGCAATTGGATCAAACCACAGACTCTGCGCCACTGTATCCTTCTTTGCCTGTGAGTACAACCTGCTGTGAGATTTATGTATTGACCATGACAAAAGGGCTATAACCAATTAAATTAGCTGCTCTTACTTCCTCTTGATAATTTCCTAACCTGGCAGTGCTTCCAGTCTTCTTGATTTATTGCCCACGTTCCTGAGACACAGCCTCAACCTGCTACTGTTAGTAAACGTCCTCAAAGAAGGTGATTGCTCAGTTTAGCAAAGGGTCCTGCTGTACAAAGGCGAAAGGAAGAGCCCTTTTTACTGCATCATGCCAAAATGGTAAAATTTGGTAAAGCAGCTTTAATCTGACAACAAAGAGAAATCAGCATCAACGCTGCTGCATGTCCTTACCTTGTGTCAACATTCCTTTCAGTAATGGCAATACTGAAGTAAGGTCCTCTACCTTTCAAATTATCCCATTTAGATGTCTATATGTCCTTGCTAAATACATTGCACTTTGACTAAAGGTTCACTACACCTTGTATAACTTAGAAACATAAAAATTGGACTCAACTGGCAAGCACATTCTGAGGTGAGAGTCTGTGATCTGGACTGTGGATCACCTTGGAGTCAACCACACTGCTTAGAAATTATCACCGAGCCCAGGATGTTCCCCCTGACATTACCCTCACAAAACTGTAGACTGTATTCCTATCTCAAGCCATAAATTTGGTCTTCTTCCATTAGATGCAAAACAATACAATTAACCTAGTTTCTAATGAAAAGCGACAAGTCCTGTTCAGGTTATGAATTAAATCACAAGTGCAGGTTGCAGGAGGTATACAAGCAGTTGACCTTTGTTCACTTTATAATGAGGTTTAGGCATCTTGGATTTTGACCACATGGATCCTGTAAGATTTGGATTTTACTCTGGTACACATCTAACTCTTTTCTTTTTTTGAGTTACACATATAGTAAAACAGGATTAACAAAGGAACTAAATATGAAGATGACAAACTGTTGAAAGAGTTGGTTTATATGCAAAATATTGATTTATAAAGTGATGAAGCATTTGAGTCTGAATTTCATATCTTGATTCTTCCCTCATGCAGGGAAGTTGTAAGCATTTAGATGGTAAAATTCCTATAGACACATTTTACATCTCAATCTAGCTCTGAATTTTGTAACAGTACAAGTGGACTGTCATGTGGGAGTGCTTTGGCTGTTTTTAATCTGGTTTCCTTGCGAGAAGTGCACATGGCTGCTTAGGATAGGAGCTATACAGGTCCCACTGGGGTCAGCCTTGTGTTTGGGGCAAAGTGAAGCTGAGCTGCCCCAGAAGGAACAGTGAAGGGATCACGAGCCACTCAGGAAGACCATTTCCTCAGCAAGCTGCTCTACCCTACGGGACTAGTCAAAGGAGAGATGAATCTAAGCCAGCTCTGCCTTGTGCTTTACAGTGAATAAAGTGCTTAGCACCATCCAGCAGCATCGGATGGAGGTCACTTAATTCTCAGCTCTCACAGCCCAGCACAAGCCTCTCAAAATCTGGTGCATTGCATGTACATCAGCCTCTTGTATCCATAATTACTTCATATACATCCAGGTTTCAGAGATTTCTAGCATAAATATGTAAGCAGAATAAAATGAGAGAATTAGCATCTAAATAAATGATACTTATGGGGAAAAAAATGTTATGAATGCTGATCAGCATATTGCACCTGCAAGCAATGAGCATACTACCTGCTGTCCAGTGCCAATAGTAATTGCAGGTTTAGTAAGAGATTGGGGAATTCAATGGACAGCACTCATGTCACTGAATAAAATTTTGAGCACATTAAGCTATAGAAATGTGCATGTTTACACTCTGGTCTTGGAGTCTGTGTTATCCATTTGTTCATTTCAGAGCAAAATAGGAAAAATAATTATCCTTTCAGCAAAAAAATACTAGAGCTGTAAAAATTTCCATTGATTAATCCAGAAATTACCCAAGAACTTCAAGCATTTGTTCACCATAACTGGTAATTTTGCTGACGGGCTACAGCAAGGCTCTCAGAGCCAAAAGGGTTCAGCTGAGGTGACACAGTAAATGCAGAAACACGCTGCATAGACTTTCAGCTCACATCGTTAGCTTCAAGGATAATAACTGTGAACTCCAGGGCAAACTTTCCTTATAGAGAACTAATGAGTTTTTGCAATACCTCAGAACACCTTGTACCTGCTGTTGAGCTCTGAGTTAAACAAGCAGGAAGGAAAGTACCAGTTGTTGCTCTTGTCTTCTTATATGTGCTTATACGCTACTGTAGGTAAATCATTTCACCTTCAGATAACTTCACAATTCTGGACGAAACTGTTCCTCTCCACAAATCTAAAAAAGAACAATTGAGTTGAGACATTGTGAAGATTTGAATGTTTTCTATGCCTACTAGTTCATTTCAAATTTATTATGTTTGTAATAAGAATGGGAAAAATATTCAAGAGAACGATTTACAATCAAATTACAGAAAAATAAATAACAACATGCATTTCTCGGTAAAAATGGATTGAAACTTTTTGTGTTTAATTTCAGCTTACTATTTGTTTCCTTTTTATTGTGAATTGCATATCACAGCTAATTATTACATTCAGATGCAATAATTAAAGTAATGTACAGTGTATCTTACCTAATATGCCAAAAAGAGATTAATTGAAATTATGAAACACAGCATTTTGACATAATGAGAGAAAACTGTATTAGTTATTTAACAAAAAATTAATTCCTATTCTGTGGGAAACATTAAAACTTGGCTTTTTCAAAAAGGAAATCTGATGCCCAAGCTCTGTAATTACATACCTCAAGGGCTGCTATGGGACATCAGATGTATATGATGTCAGGCTTCTCATACTAAACCAAAACCTATACAACCTGATCTGTAGCTTTCTAACTTTGCTCAGGTGATAATAGACAGGCAAATTGCAGTTGCCACAGATTTGGGTTGATATTTTTGTCATGCAAACAAAATGCAGTGAGGAAGCTGCATCACACCTGCAGTCCCCATGCAAGCAGGCCTTCTTGCTTGTGTCAGGTATGTTTAGTGAGGGTTTTACCTTCACAAGATGCCAACCCATGCCATTTAGTCTGGGGTCATAGAGCTACTAATGTTCCTCAAGGAGCCTGGGAGAGGGTGCCTCTCTCCAGACTCACAACCAGTGAGACCCCCATGAATCCCACAGCTATTGTTCTGCACCTCAACACTTCAGTAGGTCTCACCCCATCAGCAGGTCTCACCACAGCCCTCCTTTCAGGCTGCTGTAGACCAGATCTCACCTTCCCCTGCTGTAGGCAATGTCAGCAACTCCTGCTGGAGCCTGCATGAGTCTTGCAAGGTGCACACAGGATAAACAGAGGATGCATGAACTGCCAAGCACGTCTGAGGGCAAGGATGTGAAGCACCTAACTCAAGATAATGCATAGGACACAGACAAGATTCCTCCTTGAAAATCTCTTCCAGTCTGTTCCAGAGGTATGCCTGAGTACCCTTCACAACTTGGGTTTTATCTACACTGCTAAAGCCATTTGCTCTGCACAGTGATGTCTGGTGTCAGTGCCTGGAGGCTCAGGGCGGCTGATGTCCACATGGCCTCTGCACCTCTAGATACACTGAAGTAACCTAAACAGTCCCAAAGCATGTTCCCCAGCCCTGTGCGCTGGCTACATTTGTAATTTTTAAATATCTTCTGCGATAAAATAGTGTGACAACATCCCAGCTACATGTTGGGAAAAGAGCCTGGTTGTGTTTCTGAACTTTGCTTAACAGTAGCTTAGAATAGCACTAGATGGCCTAAATGACAACTGTACAAGTGACTATTCCACTACTTTAACACTCAAGATAACCGAGGTGCAAAACCTGGACTCATCTCCTCACTGTTGGTGCAATACTTGGACTCATCCCTGTGTTATTTAGTTTAGTAACACAGAAGTAAATCTGTAGCCCTGAGACAGAATTACTAATTTTTCTGATATTTAATTTCAAAAATGCCTGCAGTAATGCAAAGGCTGTGTCATAATTAGCCAGAGTGGGTTTTACATGCTGTGATAAAGTCGTGCATATCTTGGGATGGGACTAGAGGACTTGTGAGCGTGGCCACAAGTATGTTGTGGTCCTGCAGGAATACTGATGTGCTGGAAGATGTGTGAGCAAGCAAACCTGATGCATAGGTGGAATGAACTACCCATCAGAAACAGCCTCTAAACCAAACCTTCACTGAAACCATAGGCCGATTTCATCGCAGAACAAAAGTTTTGTTCACTCTCCAAAGAGAATCAAAGTGAATTGACATACATGCAGCAAGGAAGCCATCAGAGCCCAGACTTCCCCAAGGAGCACAGGAGAGGTGACTTGTTTGCCAGTATAGACTGACCTTGGTGCGCTTCCAGGCTGAATTAAAACTGCAAGTTTGAAAAAATCTGTCTTTTCCACAGCAGACAACAGAAATTTCTGTTTCCCCTCAGAGCTTTAGAATGGTGATAGTGACATTAAAATGGTGTATTCCTCCACAGTGGTTTTGTGTGACCCTGTATGTACGCTTCTGCCATGCTTCATAAAACCATTCCTAGATTACACAAGCCTAGAGAAATGCTGATGAAGCTGTACAGTAAATCTGAGCCTGAAATATGGATAATTAACCAGTGCAGCAGCTGCCAATAACTGCAGGGCAAGAGCTTCTTTTAATATTCCTTCAAAAGCTAAAGGAAGCAATGTTTGATTGTGAGACCTCAGTGAACTTCAGAAGAAAAGAGAGCCTAGTATCTCCCTGCCTTTGAAATAACACAATGAAAATTACCAGCACTTTCTTTGTGAGACAGGCGAATCTCAATCAGGATTCAAAAGATAAGGAACAAACAAGCGTGCTATACATATGTGCCTTGAAATAAGAAACAACAGTTTGTAGACAAGAAGAAAGGAGCAGGAAGGAGGATTGTTTTAGAAAATGTGATGTGAGACAGGGCTGAATTAATTACTCTTTTTTACTTGAATTTAGGAATTCTCTCTTTTTTCTTGACTTCTCAGTTCACCAAACATTCAATACTCAAATCAAATAATGCAGCATTTCCAGATCCACAGGACCAGATCCGAGCAGAATTAGCACTGTTTGAAATGACAAAGTGTGAAGTTGAGGAAAACAAAAAATACTTCAAAGAGCTGTACAATTCATGGCGAAACTTTGAAGAGCTTTGNAAAATGGTAATAAGCATTATTTGAGATTTTTGCAACACTGCCTCCAGATTTCTGGAAAGCTTTTCGGGCTTATATTAGCACCATTATATAGAAAATGTATGGATAGAACCTGAAAGCACTGAGAATATATTATCCTTCCTGTGGCAAATGAATTTATATGACAAACTCCTACACTGAATAGCATGTAAACTGAGATTTGACCTGTTATCTGTTCTCATACTAAACAACAATTTTCAGTAGCCTTTTCAAATTTCAGTAAGCCTTCCAATTTATTGCCTTAAAATCCCCATTTTAAATGCTGTCTAATATTATATATATACTGAGAATAAGATACAGTTTCGAGAGAGAAATACCCCACTCAGTATCAGATTCATAACCGAGACATGCCGTAGAACACTAGACAGTTTCTTCTCATGAAAAATCTTCTCTTATAATTACATTCAGCAATTTTAAAAATGCATATACAAGGGGGCTGAGTGGATTATGACTCTCTCATAGCAAGACTCTAAGTTGTCACTTCAGATTCAGTCCTGGTGGTTAAGTGACTGAAAGATGTTGATTGTTCGATATCCCACATGAAATGAAATGCGTGGTCTCAGACCGCTGGAGAAGTGTTTAACATTACGAGAACACCAACTCACTTGGCACTAACTGGAAACTTTATTGTCAGTCTCAGCTCATATGCAGATGCAGGGATGCAGCACACTGACCAAGCAGCTATTGGGATGATCATGGCATGTAGACAAAGAGACACTGCTGAAAAAGCAATAAGTGGATAAGAATTAAATTGCTAGTGTTCATTTTACAGCTAGTTCATGAATTAATAAAAGGCTTTTTAGGGCTGTAAATACACTATCTTTGGCTAAAGTATAATTTACTTCTGAAAGAAAATCCCATTTAGGGG
>VZTO01007668.1:0-38707 GCA_013400615.1 Syrrhaptes paradoxus
CTTTCCAGTGCAGTAAATTTTTCTTTTACTAAATATTTTAAATCTGGTATATTTTCTGGTTTTTCTCGTTTTATCTGTAAGGAATAAGAAATAGAATGTTATTAACTATTATACATCTCAATACAAAGCAAAAGATTTCAAGCAAAAATTCATGAACACAATCTCAGTTTCTTTTGACTACAGCTAGGTCTCCTGCTCTGAAACCATAACCTCCAGGTAATTAATTATTTCAGCAAAAGTAACTATGAAATGTAGAGATTAACTTTTCAGTTTCCTTTAACTCAGTTGCTGTATACAGGGTATTTCTCACAGTAACAAGAGTGAAACCTGAACCTTGCAGTCAAATTTACTTCCGTGAGTGGTAAAGGTCCACATGCTGCAAACAACCAGGATAATACTGACTGTGAATGAATCCAAAGAATATGACTCTGTCCAAAAAGTGAAAAGATGACTGAAAAACACAAATAACTTCATAGTTTTCTGAAAACCTCCACTTTCTCACCATTTTCGAGTCAGCTTTACAGAAGTTTAGAATCTACACGCATGATCAGGGTGATAACACCGGCAAAAGCAGTACAGATAGCTAACATCATAAAAGGAAAACCCCTCAATTTATTTGTGCTGTGTGAACAAGAAGCATTATGCTGTACAGGCAGGCAAAAACATTTTCTTGAAAAGCACTTGTTTACAGTAATTGAATCTGGAATGATATGAAGAATAAATGACTAGAAATAAAAGGAAAGTCATCACATAGGCAATATGAAGATATTCCAAGAAAGTGCAGAAAGCACTTTGGGAAGCCTCAAAAAATAATAATTAGAGTTTACCCTTCTCTTTCTCAAGCCAATGCTAAATTCTAGGGAACTGTACCTTTGACAGGTCTTCGTAAGAACTAGCTTACTGGTGGTGGGGACTGTGCTGTACAATGATGATCAGAAGCAGCACAAACTTGGAAAGAAGGTGGACGTCTGTCAAATCCTTAATGCTAAACATTTTTGGAACCAGATAAAGGCCATCTCTACCCCAAACATATGGCAAAACATGCCAATCTGAAAAAAAAAGTAGGTAAGGACCACTTCTGCTGAGCTACTCTTCCTCTACTGCACACATTAAATTCTGCCCCTCACCAGATCATGGTACTGTCCACTGTGACATGAAAAGAGCCTACTGAGAAAAAAATGGTCCACTTCATCAAATCATTTACAGGTTCCAGAGTCTAGAGACCTTGGAAACCCTATGGAATATATTTTATTTCAGGAGCCAAAGAAAAAAAAATGTTCATGTAAAAACGGATTCTGCAGATACATAAAAGGCTACATAGCCAAGAAAACTTTACTTTCCTTTTAATGAAAGCAAAGCAATCCATAGAACTATTATTTCTTCCAAGAGTAAAGCCAGTTTGGCACATTTACTTTAGGCACATGCAAGTTGTGGCAAGAAGAAAAANAGATGCCCAGACCTCGGCATAAAGCCAAGCAGTAGCGTACAGTCCTTATCCTATGAAACTTGACAAAAGAAGCAAGGGCAAACAGAACATCCTGTGCCCAGGGCAATGGGGGCAATCATACACCCTCAAATGAGTCGTCTTTGTCAGCATCACAGTGAACTGCTGCAAAAGAAGGCCTATCACAACTGAAACAAACGTTGGTCCGTACTCAGCTGGAGAAGAAACTTGGCCACCAGGCGTATGCAAGCACAAGAAAGCAGTGACTAAATCAAAATACATTTAAAATCCAACACATCACAAAATAATAATTTGATTTGGACAACATGTAGTGCAAACATACTCCTTTCTGCAACAACTCCATCAGGCTGTTTTTACAGACACTCTCTCTTTAACATAAGAATATCACATAAACACAGGACCACACTGACAAGCATTGCCCAACAACCCATCACTAAGACCTGCCCTCATGATGAGTGAGAGCATTATGGCCAGATACTATATAGAATCAGCTGTGTATACCAAAAAAAACCCAAACAGGCATAGTGCTTCAAAGTTGCCAATGCTCACACAAAGAGAAAAATAAATTATGTGAATATTCATTACAGACATCCATCTGTAGCAAAGACAATGTCAGTAATCTTTTCCTCTCCATGGGGACTATATTACTCATCGATACAGTCACATCAGGCTCTTTTTATCTTTTTCTTGACTCATGGAAGATTTGAGTACAGGCATTCACCAACAGAGTATCTCCAACCATGCCCTCGGAGGGAGAGGTGAAGAGAAGGGCACAGCCAATGTTAGTTCAAACAGGGGTTCTCTCAACTCAAACTTCCAAAATCAAAGGACTTTATAAATATGAGCAGAAAAAGAGCAGGAACTGTAAGTTATACTGTTATGTCAGCAAAAAGGACAGATGCTTGAGAAGCTGCATTATATGCACATGGATAAGCTTAGCCCCTGCCACTGTGGTGCTACAAAAAATTGCATGTACATATCTGTATTAACCTCAAGAGAACAATTATACAAAACCCTCCCTTGGCTACATAATTATAATCACCCAGTTTGCTGCCATATATCTAACAAAGTAAGAGTTAGCATGCTATTTGCTAAAGGCAACAGGCACAATTCCACCACTCATAAAGAAAAAAGTCTCTCACACCAGCTACACTCCCAATAGCAACACATGATGTTGTGACGATAGTCCAGCAATGCAGCACATACAACATAAGCTCAACACAGCATCATCTAATACAGAAACCTGAAGAGTCAGGTGAGAGATGCTCAGAGAGAATATTTTTCCTGTAGTTTAACTTCTTTCACATTTACAATTTAAATTCAGTTTCTGTTCATCTCCAGAAGATTGCTTTCATTAAAATGATTAGTAAAGACCATTCCTGACCACGCTCAATACTGTACCATCACGTATGCTATTACTGAAATGCCAGGTAGACCTTCTGGAAGGTCAATACGTCACAGGTGAATAATAAGGCATGTCCACCTACTATAATAACAGCTAAATACGTTTGCTGTGCACAAGCAATTTCTCTTTGGTGCTCCATACACTATTCCATGAAGAGGGTTTGAGAATGGTCTCATGCAAAAAAGTACATGAAAACAAATGAAAGAAAATGTGACATCAGTCCTAGTTCCTCATGGTGGGGACAGAGTTGCAATATATTATACACTGCATCAGCACAACACCCTTACAGGTACATTACAGTTTTCTTCAGTTCTCACCACCCACTCCTACTCTAAAGATTTGTGATGGATGTAGTGATGATGAGCTCAGCAGAAAAAATGTATGAGGACAACACAAATACAGGACATGGCAAAGGGACAGGGCAAAATTATCAATACTCAGGGCAACAAGTTGGGGTCATACTTCTTTTTGGTCTCCACAGCATGTCAGACAAATGCTTACTAGCAAACTTGAAGCCATTGGCATGTTCAATTTGTCAGTAAAAGCTACTTCACACGGGAACCATGAAAGACATGTTAAGCAAACAACAGTTCGTTTAGAAGCACTGTCAGCCAAAACCAGCATGCTAAGTAACACCTTGCAGTCATTAGTCAATCCATGGAGAGTTACATTGATTTTGAAATGGGGTGGAGGCATACACACCCTACAAGCATCCTGGAAATGACATGTAACTATGAACTGGGAGTGTTCAGGACATATGGTGAAAAGAAGTATCAGTCACAACAGCTTGTTTACAGCAATAGAAAAAGCAAAAGCATCTGCTGTGGCAGTCCCAGAGCAGCTAAGGACCACATGGGTATTTACACGGGAGCTCAGCAACAAGAGGGACAACAGACATGTTATACATGATAATTAATGATACTCCATACATGATGTACCAGCAGTGCTGACAGGAACACATTTAGAAACACTAAAAAAAATATTGTTTAGGCAAATGTAGCTGTGGTTTACCTATCAAAAGAAAGGTTAGATGTTGCTCATGGCAACGCACCACACCACCTGGTCACAGCTGAGACACGCAGAGAGGTTACGGCATTTGATGGGCAATCTTTATGGAATGAGGCAGTTCATGGCAGGCCTTTGACTTCTGCCAATAAATACCTGTAAGGATGTGTCTTCCTTTTGTAGATTTTTTCACCAGTATTGTGTCTATTCCATGCATAAACCATTAGACTATTCCTTCAAAAATCAGGCTTTTTGAAAGGCCAGCTTGCACAGCCTAAGAAAACAAGAAACTCAAGGTATTCTAAGGGGAAGTCTGGGGAATTTTTATTTCATCAATTACCATAATCAACAAATGGAAAATAAATTATTCTGTTCCAGACCAATCCCAGAACCAGTGAGGTCAAAGTCATCATAGACTAAAATTGGACCAGCTTGCAGTATTAAGTCTACATACAGTAAGGGATCAGAGTCTAAAAAGGCACTAATTAGCGTAACTCCGCATGAAGTGCTGCAGCATTCAGTAATTTGTCCTTCCCAGTTATTATATCCCAAAACACTTTACAAACATTAAAAAAATTAGCCCCAAACACCCATTGTGACATACGTACCATCAACTGTATTTTACAAATGGGGAGACTGGGGCACAAAGAGATGAGTAACTTGGCCTAAGGTTGTACAAGGAGACTGTGGCCGACCCAAGAATAAATAAATCCTGATCTGTGCTTTGAGCACAAAGCCACCCTTTTACCTTCTCCTTCAGCTGAGGGAAAGTTCAAATTAACATGTGCATTTGGGCCACCCTCTACAAGGAAACAGCTTGTGGCTGCTTGGCAAACTTTGTGATAAAAGAGCAGCATTCTGTGTACCACACAAATGCTCCACTGGACTTTGCATTGCAGTGGTTCAGCATGTGACACTCACGGTTATTTTTTAGCCTCTTCTCTCTCTAGCACAGAAGTCCTTTAGCTGCATATTTTTAATCCTGTTGCTGTTCCTAGGTACCCTTTCTCAGGGTTATGGTTTACGTCCCTTGGGTTTTGGGAGTTTGCCAGTGCCATCCATTTTATTTCTCATTTCTTTATTTCTTGCTGTACCTGAACCATGTTGGGGTTTCCTAAAACCAGTGATGCAATCTGCAAAAGAACTATCTTTCCAAAGAATCCAGAATTCTTACCTTAATCTTCCAAATCACACGTTATTTGTTCCCTGTAAATTAATCCCTACAAATTTTGAACTTTTAATGTTTAATTTATGCATATTATTGACATTTGGTATTTGTGAGGCAAGGAAACATTCCTGCTTGCTAATGACCTTTTTAATGACCAAGTCAGCTGACATGGCAGATTTTTTTCATTTTCCAGTTTCTTTGTTGTTTCCTTTATGAAAGGGAGAGTGATTAGTCACTCAGTGCCAAGAAGCTCAGAGGTAGGTAGTTACCTAGATATTTATATCCTTTTGGGACAACCCAAAAAAGGATACGATGATGTCTCCAGCTAACTCTAAGCTCACAGTAATTTAGGCTGTGTTTACACTACAGCCATGTGCCTGTGCGTATGCTTCTGGAACACTGATAGCAGCTGCATCTTTTGAAAACAAACTTAGTATCTTATACCTCCTGTTCGACAGAATTTCTTGTCTCTGTGAATTTCATATTGTAAAGGAACTCAGTAAAGATTTTTCTGAGAGACAACTTAAGGCACTTCAGGACTTGGGGTGACTAGCCTAAAACATCCTACAAAGACACAGTTTTCAGAACCCAGGTATCTCACACTTTCTGAACTGACATAACATTAAAATGTCTGACCCAGACATAGACATAGCTAAAACTATTTCAGAGAACAAACGCCAAGAACTGGCTGGCTATAGCAATAAGTACAAGTACAGACACTGTCAAAACAGCCTCTCGGAGCATCTCCATCAGACAAAAAATAACTATTCCTCCTTAATATACATCTGCTATGCAATAAAATCAACCAAAAATGCATGTCACATTTCTTTCTTCTTGAACAATTCCTATGTCCTATTATTTCATCCTTACCTCACTAAATAATTTATTCTTAGAAATATGCAGCCTTTCAACATGCACATTTATTTTACCTCAGGGTAAGTCAAAGTTTGCTGTGATTATTTATTATAACCAATTTTTTTTCACTGAGAGGGAAAATAACATGGGAGCTAAGTAAATTTGTGGGTTGAGTCACCCATACACTTTGTGAATCATGTGAGAACCAACTCTAAGTGAGTCACCACTGTAACTGAATCAGGCTGCAAAATTTCAGCTCTACCTAAACAGTCATTTATTATTCTTCAATGGCTGGATTCAAACCCTTAGCAAATATCAGATCATTTGTTGATGCACAAATAAAACACAGCTCTTGGAAACATCTGCAAGGGCAGTCAAAAAGGATATCATCATTCAGCAGCAGGAGCTGCGCTAGTTGGAACAGAGCTCTGCTGCAGTCAGAATTGCCCAAGGGCCCACATGGAGATCCAACACCTCTACACACCATGGCTGCAGGGCTGGGACTCCAGTTGAGCAACACCTTCGCAGACAATTGTGAAATACCAAGAGAGGCTTATTTATAAGGGCTGACCCATACTTATGACACATACTGCTTATTAAACCCAGCCAGCACAACAGAAAATGATTGTCAGCACGTTTCAAATATCCCAAAACTCTGCCAGAGTAACAGTCTGGAGGTAAGGCAGGGTTGCCATGGTTCAAAAGCAGCACGTCAATATGATGGTTGTAGCTAAGGCGTCCCCCACAATGAAATTGCTAGTACCTTCCATGGGTTCTTTCCCTTACTTTGAACACAGCTGGAGACGCTTAACCTTCATAAAGTAAGCACAGAGGGGCACATGCTGCTTCCAAGCATACTGGGGTGTATCCCAACGAACTCCTCACACCTGGTGGCACATTAGAGTCAGGTAATTAGGTAAGACTGGAAATGGACCTGGGCCCACCCTGTTTTCTTTCTCCTATTTAGAAGGGAACCATATATACAGGGTGGGATTAAAGTAAATGAGTACCAGGTGAAGAAACAAAATTGCCTGGGCACAAATGCAAAGTTTACAGCCTGAATAACACTTCTTCAGGTTCCCATGTGTTAGAAGTTTGACCTCAAGCAAACTGCTTTACTCTGCAAATGTTCTAAAAGAAAAAAGATGCTCTTTGCATTTTCCCCAGTTACCCACTACAGTAGAGACACGACTGTGAATATCTTTTTGTTTCTCTCCAAGACCTCTCATGCACTGCTTTGCAAAGCGCAAAGGGGTAAAAAGAAGCAATGAAAGGGGATCTTATTGAACTACCAGTATTGAAACTACTTGCTACCAATAGTGTAAAACTGGTTCATACAGACAGCAATAAATGTGAGCATTAGAGGTGAGGTTTTCCCAAGGTACCAAAGTGAAGAAAGTTAATGGATATTTAGCACCTTAATCCCTTCAGCATTTCTGAAAGCCAAGCTGCCTGTGGTTTGCTGTGACGGTTGGACTGAATTTTCTTTATGATCTCAACCAAACAGAAGTCTGTCTTCATCTTGTTTCTCTGTAGTTTTTCCATATACGAAGTATGAATATGACAAAGCAAAAGATTGTACAGTATTTGGGAGACATTTATGAAAACACCTAAATAATATGGTTCAAGACACAGTGGAGAAGCAAGTACATAAATTTACTAATTCCTTTTTCTCTATGTACTTTAAAGTTCTGCCACAAACACAGTTTATACACAAGCCGATTTTGGTGCACTAAAGACACACAGCATCTTGTTCTAAGTAGTTCTGCCTGAGCACAGAGTAAGGTCTGTAACAGGAAAAGTAACTATTCTTATAAAAATATTGCTTCATTTTAACAGCATGGTAGAAACTGTGAGGCAGATGGTGCATCTGTTTTAGCAAGGTTGATTCAGCAAATGCATCAGGCTGTTGAACCAGTTTACCAAGCTGCTGATTAATTCACATATTTAGAAAATACATTAACATGGATATTAGACCTTTTTTTTTTTCTTTAATATCCCACTCAAACTGATGGGAATTTAGACATTGATTTCAGTGGGAGCAGAAGAAGGCCCTAAGGTGATTTCAGATTAACAACCTGTTTACTCTTGTATGGCTCTGCTTGGTTGACTAAGATCACTAAAGACCATGTTTTCCATAGTGTGGAAACAAACGGCTAAATCCTAAAACAAGTACAATTCACAGTTATCCTCACCAGCTCCTACAAAACACTGTTGATTTACTCCAGCTGCGAAGCTGATCCCTGTTTAAATACAAAGCGTAAAGTATCCTTTGGAGACCTGCACACAGCATGTACTGCTAAAATCAGCTGATTTTCCAGAGGCATGTTTCCCATATTCCTTGGGTATACCTCCAGTGAAAGTCAAGCAGACTTTTTCAATTTTTACTCCTCGCATTTTTTTTTCATTCATCTGACGAAATTCTTGCCCTCAAAAAGTTCTTCAGCACTGACAGCATTTCTTCTTCATATTCTCCAAAACAGCAATGTGACTCATATTGTCATTTTTCATTAAGACTAAACGTAACCTTTACACTCTCAGCAAACAGCAATAAGACTTCTTAGGTACAGACTCATGCTTTATTTGACTTGATATTAGTTGAAAAACATAAATCCTGGCTGACACCTATGGCTTGGACTCACCAAATTAATGTATCTTTATTAATATATATGGATAATGTATCTTTATTAATGTATATGGCAATACTTCCATCAGGGTCAATTCTACCTGTAACACTGAACAGTGAATTCAGTGATGGTGCAGAGCTGCATTAAGCAGGGAAAAAAAAAATTGCAACTGCAGTGGCAGTATGCCCCCGAATTTCCTTATAAAATGGGAGTACCTACCTTACACTGCAATGGGTATGAAACACCTTCCCTGTATGACAGTCCCAGCCTGCCATGTAGCAAAATTGCATTTTGCACTTTACTGCGAATGCCTTAGAGACAAGTCCCTCCTTTGAGCCTTTCCACATATCACACTCTTCAATCATTATTAGTGATGTTTTCTTATCTAGCTTCCTATTGGGACAGCCCTCACTAGAGTTATAAGCCACCAAATCCCAGGTCTTACTTCCATTCTTATCCTTCTTGATTTACCAGCTCTCGCTGACAGCTTACGCCTCTTCCCTTGTCCTGGCAAACACTATCTGCCTTCCTAGTACACACACAAGTGATTCTTTTCTGTTGCACAGGACACTCGGGAATGCTAACATACCCTTTTTGCTATATAGGTGTCCCAGGGTATCTCAGTTCCCTAGTTTGTATAGGATCCCTGCAGGCGCTATGACAGAGAAGGATATTTTCAACTGCAATTCTTTTCCTCTTCTTTGCTTACAGGTCTGGTCTTTGTTATATATGTAGTTTCAGCAAAGCCTGTGTCATAAAATTAGCATTCAAAGGGCCTTTGCTCCTACTACGCTAGATTAAGGTGCTTATATGTTCCTCTATAGTCACCAATTTTTGCAAAGATATGTGCTGCGTAACAGCTTGTATTAATCTTGTCTACATTACCACTCTACACATCCTTCCCACTGACTTTCCAAAATCCTTGGAGTCTCTCCACACCTTTCCTGCTATCTATCAAAGCACGAAGAGGCTGGTTCTTGCCAGCAGAAGACTGATGATGCCAATCCCTGTCACTCTACCTATCAGATTTTCAAAACAAATGCATTTGCACTTTCTCCTGGTCCTCATGCTGTGGGAAAGCTCCTCATAAACATTTGGGAATATATCTTTAAATCCTTCTTAAAAATCCTTGTTGAAAAACATCTTTGTTTATTGTGATGCCGACAAACCCCTTCACAATTGTCTGACTCTTTCTGTGCTATGGCAGTTGTGTGTCCTGCATGACTGAGCCCAATTTCCTGATTCCAGAGCATCCCTTTTTATACAGAGCTTCACAAAACTCGGTCCTGAGAAATCTGGCAAAACCTGAACATCATTTTTATTATAGGCCATCACATTAACTTCCACACCTTAGCTCAAAACTTAGCTTGCTTCGTACTCTCCACATTAAAGGAAGCCTGAAAAACTGTGAATATAATAAGCTGTAATTAAACACAATGCTAGCAATTGTAATACCTAACTGTAACGCGGATACCGGATGCAATCTGAATAGAATGGAAAGCACACAAGAAGAGTTTGTAAAAATTCAGAGACATTTGTTTTACAAGTCTCTTGCAATGCATATGCAATGCCTTTTTTTTTAACCTAAATGTAAATTACAATCTAGGTTTAAAATTCTGACTAAAAATGAAATTGTATTCCAACTCTCCAGCCTGTATAGACTCCCCCATTAGACATAAGCCCTTGATTTTTACACGTTGTTGGAAGTAATTAAAACCAATTTAAATTTATAACAGTTTAAAATAGTTTTTAGTTAAAACAACAATTTCTGTAAATGAGACTGATGTGTGACAGCAATATTAGTTCACTCACATCTGAAAAATCTGATGCCAGGGTGAGAAGAAACAGGAAAAAAAATAATTCCCCACCTACAGTTATGAGGCTGAAGGAGATGGCTCTGCCTGAGAGTCTGTCTGTGTGGCAATAGAAAAAAAAGGAGCACGAAACTGAAGAATTCCTAAATGGAGTACTTTTCACATATAATGTTGAAATACTGTTTGCAAAAGCAATATAAATTAAAAAGCTTAGCCTCAAGTTTAAATACACTTTTAATATTGCCTCGGCTGACAAGAAAAGGTTATGGAGTGGAAATCTTGTTTGTCTCCATAAGAACTTACTCACACAGGAAATCAAACCAGTATGAGTTTGGCCATAATACTGAAAAAAATTACTACTTTTCTGGATATCAAAAACATTCCCATTATACTGACTGACAATCCCAGAAATTTGATGTTGTTCATGACTAGAAACTGTCACTTACTGTAAGATTTAAAAGCATGAAAAAAAGTAATTTTCTTCCAAAACTTATCACTCTATGCATGCAAGTATTGCCCTTCTGTTATTTTCAAACTCAACACATTTTTTTGTCATTCCTCAGTTTCTGCAATGCTATCAAATTTGTCTCCTCAGATTCTTTCAGGTTGCTAGCATAAATCCTATGCCAGCCAACTCTCTTGATCACACCTCCCCTGCCATTCAAACTTCTCCCTACATCTTCCCGAATTTACAGTCCTAGCTCTTCTATCTAGTACTGGATTTGAACTTGTCCTTCTTCTTTCTCATATTACTTTGCTTTCCCTTTTTTAGCCTCTTTTGAAGCTCATCTCATCACCATTCATCACAATTTTCAGTACCACAATTTCCTTCTTATAACTCTGTCAAACTTGCTTTTCTTTCATTTCTCTGACTCATTCACTGTATATCACATGCGAAACTGATTCCTCTCTTATTACTAGCCCTAATTATGGGATGCCTCCATTCTTCCTTTTCTATATTACATTCTCACCAAACACCAACTCCTGAGTCACTGCCAAAGGATTTAGGGAGCAGACAGAGCGAGTGGCTGCCTTGCCTCCATGCATGGGTCAGCAGGTAGGTTATGCTGACCTCTTCGCAGGGTGATTGTAGTACACACTATCCCAAGTGTACCCCTGAGAGGGCTACTGCTGCGCACTGTCTTCAACTGTCTCTAAGTCACCTCACTACAAAGCCAAAATACACCATCCAAAGTGGAACAGTGTAACTCACCATAAGGAACTAAACCTTATAATTGCACCTCACACTTCAACAGGAATCTTCTCTAAGAGTACACATTACAGCAGAATATTTAATTTTGACTTGACACTACTTGATAGTTATTCACAATCACATGAAATTTCAGCTCATTCTCAGCTGATCACTTGCTATTTTGGCCAGTTCCTGTAGGTTAACTATTATCAGCCCCCATCATGATTGCTCCCCTTTGTTTTTGTCTTCTGCCATGCACTACACGATAATTTTTTCTTGCTCCATGAGTTTCTCTCCTCCACCAACCTCACCAGCACATTCTCTTGACCAAGGGACTTTAGTTTGTACAGTTGATACAGCTCATCTCTACAAAATATAGGGCAGTTGATATCTGCCCTTGTTTCTCAAGTTCATGACATGTGACGAGCAATGAGGAATCTCATCTTGTTATATAAAATACTACATGCAAAAGAACCCAAGAACAGGACAAACAACTCCCTGAGGAAGTTACTGATTGTAATCAGTAAACAGATGGGTCATTAGCTGGTCATCCATTTCATTGTTCACGTGACAGAGAGAATGAGACATGCCCACTGCAAAGCTGGGCAACAAAACTGAAGAAAGAGAAAAACCAACTCACTGGCAGAAGAAAAAACCTCTTTTGCAGAGTCACTACCTCAAAATGAAATAATGAAAACTCCCACTTCAGAAGCTGCTGCTTTGAAGTGGAACTGCAGATCTCTATTTACATATTAGGAACGCTTGTGTTGATTTCCATGCTCCATCTGGGCAAGAGATTGCAGATGAGGATGACAAGGCTCTGAATTAGGACAAATCAAATGGATGCAGACTCATGAAATCCTGTAGAGATAATTATGAGTCTCTCAAGAAGATGTAATTAGAATATTAGCATGGTTTTCTCCTTTAGCAGTAAATACATTTTAACATCTTTATGCCTGCTATTTAATATGTCAGCCCTGCTAAAAGTCCTGTTTGGTCTGTCGGCACCATTTTAAGTCCCTACTTTGTGGCAGATAACTAGATGCACAAAAAGACTACGTTGGAGCAAAGATGCAAATTTTAGCAGTTGAGCTTTAGAGATCATGCTACCTAATGCAATCTCATCCCTAGGTTAGACAGTCAGACTTTTTACAAAATGGACGGAAAAAGCCAATGTCAAAAGCCAGGATACACAAAAGGCAGATATCTAAGCAAAGACTGTCTTAGAGACAGGGAGCCCTACACCTCTAATGGCAGTGGGTGCTCCACCACAAACCCTTTCCTTGAGTCAGTTGCTTAAACCAGGCAAATCCTTCCTCATAAGCAATGAGGAGAGAAATCCACATACTATCAGATTTAATATCTTAGTGGTTAAAACAGTCATCAGTAAGGTGAGTGACCTGTTTTCAAATCTCTGCTCATCCAATATTAGTTGTCCTAGCCCATAGGCTATTGGGTATTCAGGGGTAAGACATCTTGATCTCTCCTGTTTGAAGTTGTTCCACTTTGTATAACTAATTAAAAGATAATTGGAGCAAGTACTTGAACCTGACTCTCCCACATCCCAGGTTATTGCCTAACCCTTCAGCTGTGGATTCAGCCTCTCATTTTACTTCTGCAAGATTCTTAAATCATGTAGGCAGTTTTGAAAATCCTATATTCTCTGTATTTTACATACAAATATTCACAGAGCAAAAAGTCACATTAATTTCAGAATTACCACTACAAATATCTCCCCTTCTTCTCATATATACTACCAGTTCTCTTGCTCAATGGTGAAAGCTAGGTGTTCTGTTTGCTTTTTTGTTGGGGAGGGTTCTTTTTCAAACCCTTTTTCACAATACAACACATTTGTGCAAGTACAAAACCAACTTTTTCTGTGGTTCTTAGTTTTGATTCCTTGCTTGAAGAAGGCAACAAGAAGCCTTAAACAGTATTCACAGATAGCAGAATGAAGAAATATTGGTCTTTCACAATGATTGACGATCATTCTTTGGATTCTAAAAATATGGTATGGGCTTCAGAAAGCACATGATGTGATGAACAGCTCTCTGCCCTAAAGAACTCACCAAGTAAATGATGGACCTGGCACACAAGCAGAGACACAATATAAACCACACATCAAGAGAAAACACAGATTACAAATCCAGGATAAGGAAGCACAAGTGAAAGCTTGCAAGGTATTTCAAAATAAGGACAGTCTGGTATAACAGGCATTTGTTCAAGGACTATAAGGGCATTGTAAGCTGATAAGAGAATGATAGTAGACTTGGGAAGAAGTAGTTCAAGAAGTAGCACACATGACAAAGTAATTCAAGGAAGGCCGTTCAACTGGTCTACACAAGCAATAAATGTTTACATTTATTTTACAGTTAGACTGGTATAAAACTTGCAGATCCTTTTATTTCATTTCAGCTAATATGTCCTATACAAGAGTTTAACAAAACAAAAGAAAACCTCACCAAAAAAACCAAACCAAAACAAAACACAAGAAAAGCAATAACGTAGGGAACACTGATATAACTATTTCATTTCTGTCACTGGCAAAACCTCCCCCATAAACAAAGCCTTAGTTTCAAAAAGTGAGGTAACTACAGTCTGAGAACAGACGAGGGAAAATGTTAGAAACGTTGGGTGAACAGTGACTTAGGAAAAATAACAGTCCAACAACAGTATTGTGAAATGTTAAATGCAACAACATTACACAGCCAGCAGGGGAAGATCTGCTTCAAAAAAGCCCAAAATTTTGGCTGTGCAAGAAAACACTGGCTCATTTATAGTTTCCAGAAATGTTTTTCCAGTACAGCATTCTGTTAGTCTTCAGCTTACAGGAGTTCTTCCCCATAGCAGAGGCTTGTGGTGATTTAATACAGGCACAAACCAACCCCCAGAACAAAAGGTTAAAGTCTTTTTACAATATTTAATTTCTGCAGAGATTTAAACATTTAAATATGTCATTACAAAACAAAATGACTCAGTAGAGATGTAATTCAGATGTACCAAAATGCATTAGTCATTCAATAAAACAGGCACTGAGGATTTACTAAAAATACTTTACAGAAAAAAACAACAACATATATTTACTTTACTGAATGGTTGTTGTGTAAGGCACATAAAACCAAATCCTGTATAAATCACCCTAATTTGCCTATTCCAAAACTAGGACTGCTGGTCCTAAAGCAGCATGGCTAATTCACCTCCAGTTTCCAACCCTTGTTTTGAACAGCAGTGTGAGAGGAAACAACGTGTGATGGGATCACAAGGCAAGCAAACAGGGCAGGGAACAAACTAACTAACCGGCAGCACGAGGAGCTCCTTGCCAGCTGGGAGTCTCACTAGGCGCAGGGTTAACTTGCATCAGCTTCCTACTCATCTAGAGATGAGATGGTGATCCTTAGGGAACACCAGCAACAAGGAGCACTGCCATCAGGGCACAAAACCAGAAGCAAAGCAGTTAATATGGTAGTTAGATTGCAGGGAGTGTAAAGAAATCCCAGAGATTTCACCAACAGAAGAGGTTCCCAAATGGTGATAATACAGCACAGGTCACCAGTGCAGCCTTTCTGGTGCTTCAGCAACCTCATCAGCCTCCACTGAAGTGCTGAGGGTACATTCTGCCAGCCAGGGCTCGGACTGCTCTGACACCCAGTGCTCCTCCCCAGGGGCAGGGAGCCGGGAAGGTGTGTTCTGATCAAGTCACGTCTATGGTCAGTGAGGAGCTGCCAAGAGAGGTCAGCAGGCTTCACTGCAGCACATGTGCTGCACAGGAGACCAGACAGGAAGAAATTTCTCCAAGACAGAAGCTTAAGCCCCACTGGGGTAAGAATTACCAGATGTCTGCTGGAAATACAACACAGTGGAGAGGCAACGGTCTAGGAGGTTCCTGGAGTGTGCAGAAGACAACCTTCTGACACAGCTGGTGAGTGAGACAACTAGGGAAGGTGCCTCGCTGGACCTGTTGTTTGAGAGCAGTGAAGGACTTGTGGGTGATGTGATGGTTGGAGGCCCTCTTGGGCATAGTGATCACAAAATGAGAGTTTTTAATTCTCAGAGAAGTGAGATGGGTTAGCAGAACTTCCACCTTGGACTTTCAGAGGGCAGACTTTGGCCTGTTTAGGAGCCTGGTCGACAGAGTCCCTTGGGAGGCAGTCCTGAGGGGAAAAGGAATCCAGGGAAGGCTGGATATTCTTCAAGAAGGAAGTATTAAAGGCACCAGAGCAGGCCGTGCCTATGTGCTGAAAGATGAGCCAGAAGGGAAGACTGACCCGGCTGAACAAAGAGCTCTAGCTGGAACTCAGATAAAAAAAAAAGAGAACTTATGACCTTTGGAAGAAGGGGCAGGCAATTCAGGAGGATTACAAGGGTGTCGTGAGGCTATGCAGAGAGAAAATCAGAAAGACCAAAGCCCAGCTTGAACTTAATACAGCTACTACTGTAAAAGACAATAAATGTTTCTATAAATACATTAGCAACAAAAGGAGGGCTAAGGAGAATCTCCATCCCTTATCAGATGCAGGGGGAAACATAGTGACTGAGGATGTGGAAAACGCTCAGGTACTCAATGTCTTCTTTGCCTCAGTCTTCGTTCTCTAGGTACCCAGCCCCCTGAGCTGGTAACAGGGATGGGGAGCAGAATGAAGTCCCCAGAATCCAAGGGGAAATGGTTAGCAACCTGCTACATAACTTAGACACACACCAGTCTATGGGGCCAGATGGGATCCACCCAAGGATACTCAGGAAGCTGACGGAAGTTCTCACCAAGCCACTTTTCATCATTTATCAGCAGTCCTGGCTAACCGGCGAGGTCCCGGATGACTGGAGGTTAGCAAATGTGACGCCCATCTACAAGAAGGGCCAGAAGGAGGATCCAGGAAACTACAGACCTGTTAGTCTGACCTCGGTGCCTGGGAATGTTATGGAGCAGATCATCTTGAGTACCATCACATGGCATGTACAGGACAACCAGGCCATCGGGCCCAGTCAGCATGGCTTTATGAAAGGCAGGTCGTGTTTGACTGACCTGATCTTCTCTGACAACGTGAACCGCTTAGTGGATGAGGGGAAGGCAGGAGATGTTGTCTACCTAGACTTCAGTAAAGCCCTTGACACCATTTCCCACAGTATTCTCCTGGAGAAACTGGCTGCTCATGGCTTGGATAGATATACTCTTCTCTGGGTAAAACCTCGCTGGATGGCCAGGCCCAATCAGTTGTGACGAATGGAGTTAAATCCAGTTGGCGGCCGGTCACAAGTGGTGTTCCCCAGGGCTCAGGATTGGGGCCAGTTCTGTTTAAGACCTTTATCAATGTTTTAGATGAGGGGATTGAGTGCACCTTCAGTAAGTTTGCAGATGACACCAAGCTGGGCAGGATTGTTGATCCACTTGAGGGCAGAAAGGCTCCACAGAGGGATCTGGACAGGCTGGATTGACGGGCTGAGGCCAATTGTATGAGATTCAACAAGGCTCAGTACTGGGTCCTGCACTTGCGTCACAGCAGCCAACATCAGGATCACAAATAATAAATGGGATAGCATCCATGACTGGAACAGTGTTGTGGAGGCTGTTCAAGGAGAACAAGCAATGAAGAACAGCAGTGGCACTTTCTTGCAAAGCACCTTCTCGTCTATGCAGAGGTCCAGTGTGAAACAATAGATGTATCTGACAGGAATCTTCTGGTCAAAACCAAAGGCAAAAGCAACATTTGTCATGCAGCAGTGGGGGCCTGTTCCATACCACCGGCCCAAGGAGATGAAGTGGATAAAACTGTCCACAAACAACTACCAAAAGCAATGCGATTACCAGCCTTGGTCCTCATTAGGGATTCCAACCACGCGGGCACCATGGCATTGTGCAAGCAATCCAGGATAACTTTTTAATGCAAATGCTAGACAGACCAAACAAATGTAACACTCTACCTGACCTCTGTGCACAAACAAAGAACAAATGGCAAATGTGGTCACAGATAGTAGCTTGGGAGCAGTGACCACAAGCTGATTGCATTCAGTATCCAGAAGAAGACTGGGAAGGTAAGCAGAAGAATCAGGACTCAGGATCTTATGCAAGTGGAACTTTGGTTTATTCAGGAGATGGCTCAGCAGAATGGGGATGACAAGTTAGGGAAGAGTTAGAGCAGCTGGATGTATTCAAATCTATGAGGACAGCCAAGATTAATCTGAAAGAGATGAAAGAGCTGGCTGATGTGACTCCAAGAGTCCTGCCTGTCATCTCCAAAAACAGAATGATTGGTGAGGCAGACCCCTGAAAACTGGAAAAAGGCTAGCACTATGCCCGTCGTTAAAAAAGCTATGAGAAAAAGAACTCGGGCAACTAGAGGCCGGTTAGCCTCACCTCAGCCCCTGGAAAGATTACATACCACATCCTTTTGGAATCCACCACCAAAAATGCAGAGAACAAAAAGGTAATCAGCAACAATCAACATGGACTTACAAACGGCAGCTCATGCTTGATCAAACTGATTGCCCTATGTGATGAACTGACCTGAAATGCAGATGTGGGGAGAGTGGTAGATG
The DNA here is from genome assembly GCA_013400615.1 of Syrrhaptes paradoxus. Lineage (NCBI taxonomy): Eukaryota > Metazoa > Chordata > Aves > Pterocliformes > Pteroclidae > Syrrhaptes > Syrrhaptes paradoxus. The sequence continues at coordinate 18,063 of VZTO01007668.1, forward strand.
TAATCAAATGGTCTGGTAGCTAGAATGAAAATTACTGGGACAGCTGGGCTCAAACAGTAAAAATTAGTTTGATATCCAATTGGTAGTCAGTACCAACCAGAGTATTATAGTGGTGAACAGCGGGGTTGTAAATGTTCAATATCCTCACCGATGACTTGGATGAGGGAACACAATGCACTCTCAGCTATCTTCTAGACAATATTAACCTAATGACATTTGACACACCAAGCAGTAGAGCTTTAATCAAGAAGGACCTTTAGGAAATTCAGGACTGAAAATGTCAAGTTCAACAAGAAAAGTTCTTCAGCTCTTCTAGGGCCAGGGTAACCCCACGCATCAGTGCATGCTAGGAACTGACTGGTTTTGTAGCAGCTCTGCTAACAAGGACAGAGAAGTTACGGCAGACGCCAAGTGGAACGTTAGAACATGTTCTCACTGCTAATAAGGCAAACTGGACACTGGCTACATTAGGAGCATGTGGCCAGCAGGACAAAGGCAGTTGTTACAGTCCCACTACATGAAGCATTAATTAGGCCATAGCTGAAATACTGCATCCAGTAATAGACTCCCCAGTTCAAGAGGTACATGAAGAAACTGGAGACTGTGGAGGGGCCTCAGGCTCATGACTGATACAAGTTGAAGCAGCTGGCTATTTTCAGGCTGATAAACAGGAAGCTAAGAAAGGCAAAACCTACTTGAGAAAGTTACAAAAATAGTGGAGCCAAGATTTCCACAAGTAACAAAAGCACATGCAAAACCATTATTTTTTCTGACAGTGCTATCAGCTTACTGCATTCTTTAAAAAAAAAAAAAGACCTGCTTTGTTGTCTCTAATTCAGTATCTCCTACAATAAGCAGCCTATTGTCACAACTTAGTTGACCGTATATATAATCCCAGCCAGACCACCTTTCTAGTTTATAACATTGTTGATGGGGATACAAAAGGCATTTTTATGTTCACAAATCCAGGAATCTCAAGGACTGATCTTAAAACTTTCAGATTCTTATCTATTAAAATAAGATAAAAGACTACATTGTATGGTACCTAACCATCCAGGAAAAAATTCATCCCATTTGGTGCAGTTGAGATCAAAGCAGGTACTTAAGTTGCAATTTCATCAAACTTATAAGGGGACCCAGCAGATACTCACCCAGAGCTGTAGTCTAGCTCCTCCCGTCAATATTACAAGTAAGATTTGCTATTTAGAATAAGTTTTTAAGTTTTTCTTGGGCATTAAAGGAGAAGACTGGCTGCAAGACAAGGATCTAGCTGAAGATCCTCCTCTCTTTGGTCCAAGTGGGTGTAGCTCTGCTAACTTCAAGCTGGATTTTATCTGCTAGTACCTAATTATTAAATGGTTTGTGTGGTTTTATATGATATAGACTTGAAGTGAGCTTTGATTAAGAATTTTTAAATTATGTAACAATGCCCAAAGCAGGAGCTGTTCATTTACTTATTTTTTAAATCATCAAATATATGAGTAAGAACACAGAGATAAATCATTAGATACCCTGAAGTCTTTCCAAATATTAAAATTATGGAGGCAAAAAGTAGTTTTTAGATAGAACTATGTTCCAAAATAGGTTTGAAAAAGAGTAAAAACTTTATTCGTTTAAAGCTACTCAGCCAGTCAACATAAATTTCAGGATGCAGTAGTGCTTGTGGACTCTGTATTTTCTATGTAGTTTGTTCTCTGCTGCATAAAGATGCAAGTCCTACATCAGACCAAAGATGCATCCAGTGAATTCTCTCCTCCTTGACAGTGGCAGAAGCAAAAAGCTGGAGCAGGAGTATAACAAGAACGCCAAACACAAAAATCTTCCCTTTTCCCACCATATACTTTCCCTACTCCTAGCAGCTTGCAGTTTAAGGATTTCCCAAGGCAGCGACTGTATTTGAATCTTTACATCCAATAGCTGTCAATGACTTTTTCTTCCATGAATTCATCTTGTAGTGTCTTGAACCCATTAACGCTTCTGGTCTTCATAACATCCTGTGGCAATTAATCCCACAATGTACTTCTTCACTGTGTAAAAAGTTACTTCCTTTTGTTGGTTTCAAACCTGCTGCTGGATAATTTAATTAAATGCCTCTTTGTTTTTATGTGACACATTGTGAACAAGTGGTTCTGTTCCATCCGTGACTGTACACACTGCTACTATAGTGACCTCTTATCTGAATTAACTGACAGTTTCTCCTTGAACAGAAGCCACATCTGTGATCCTCTCTGGGTGCTTTTTGCTTTAGCTGGAGTCTCCCCTTGCCATAAAACACTGTCCTTCTACTAGAAATTTAATAGACAAATAAGTACTGAAAATAACTAGTATAAGGAGGGACTAATATAAGGAACTTAGGTTTGAATTTAGTGGGGTTTTGAAATGGTTGAGTATAAACTCACTTTGAGACGTAATACATGTTACAACTATAGTTATCTATGCTGTGCATATAAACCTGGTTGATGGGATTTGTCCGATATATGTTTATAAGCCTGACTGATGAAGGAGGCCAAGCATATGCAAACCTAACTGGTAGATTAAGGAGGATGACCAGCTATACTCAGGTCTCATTAGCTCATAGAGGGTTAGCAGAGACATACATCATGAAAAACTGATGGGGCTCTGTGCAAATCCCACTGATGGGCCAGATTCTCTTAAGACACCATTCAACAGGGTCTCTACTGTTCTGTCAGATTGTGTCTGCCAAGAGACACGATGCACTGCTGTGGAGGGGAGAAAAGGCAACACTTCTGTAAGTCTTCTCCAAATGCATGCCACCAACCAGCATTGGCCAACTCTGGTTTTGGTCAAAAAAAGACGAGAAAGGGATTCTACAGCCTAAGCAGGCTGTAAGAGGGGAAGCAAGGAGTGATGAAGAGAAGCTGCCCACCAAACCGAACATAATCCACATGATTCTGGGGAGATGAGGGCTGTGGCTCCAGTAGTTAGTGGAATATAACAGGCAGAAGTGGGGGAAGGTGGGGTTGTTTTGTGGGGAGTAAGGGTGTACAGAAGGATTGTTAACAGCTAAGTGCAGAAACACCCTGCTTCCATAGAGAGTTTCACTGAACTGCACCAGACTGCCTCTAGTGCAGACCAGCCTTTACCTGTACCCCTTGATCATCTCCAACTAAGCATAAAAATATCCATGGAGAAACACTTCATCTACAGCCCACAATTCATCATTACAACAATTATCACACACCACAAAACCACACCCCACGAGTTTTCCCTGCTAGAGTTGCCATCTTCCCAACAAGCCTTGTAAACTCACCATCATATCCAAGCCCTTATGGTCCTGTCCTCTCCCCACACAACAGACTGCTGGGGAAAACACAGCGTCATAACAGCTTGAACAGAGGGTGAGTACCTAGTGGAATAACCACTCTGAATTGTTCACACAGAAGCAGTAGCAATGCAATAAGGCACCAATGTTTGTAAAGAGCCAGAAGAGTTAACAGCAGCAATATCATTGAGCTTTTAATTTCTCTGATTTTGTGGAATTTATCAGGTGTCGTATGTGTGAGTACACGTTAATGTGAGAACTTCAAACTTTACAAGGAAGTTTTGAGTGTATCTGATGTACACATTTATTTTCTTAAGTCTTTTAAAATATTTTTCTTTCACTGTCAATGTTAACACATAAGCTTAAGGATAAAAGAAATACTTCGTCTGGTTGAATCAGCTTACTCAGGCTATGCACTTAGCTCAGTTAAACAAGATGCGAGCCCAGAAATTAGTCCAACTTGCCAACCCTTATTATCAAGCACAGTGTTTGTCATTCACAGTAGGTTATCATCAATGGGGCCACATTTGGGAGATGCCATGACATCTGGTATTGATTTCTGGCAGTATTTAGGTCTTTTTTGAAACCTCTACCTCAGGTTGGAAAGATAATAAAATGCATACGCACTATTGGGCAGATTTTTTTTATTTTAGTAGGCATTAAAATAGGCATAGTTACATACTGCAGCAAATCACAAGTCATGCTGCTTCTTTTAAATGAAAGGACTACCTCCCATCAACAAGAGCAGTGTGAAAGGTGAGAAAGGCAATTTGACATTTGCACAACAGGTTGAGTGCATGTGTCAAAAATAATGAGAAACCCATTACATAATTTAATGAAATAAATGTCCAAAAGCTGCTCTTAGCTCCCAACATGAAAAAAATAAAACAAAGAAATGCTCCACAAACCTTCAGTTCTTTCCATTTTAACAAAGGCCCTAAGTATGCAGTTCTGTAGAAGTTAAAATGTTCAGAACAATCCATATTATGAAGTTGATAGAATTTGGTACATTCTAAACTACATGTAACACGTTGCATGCACGCTTCTGCTTACACCCGGCATTGGATAGCTCAGCAAGAAAAAGTCCCAAATAATAATTTATGAGGAAGCTAGGAATGAGAGCAGCAACTTCCACTAACTCCTTCTTAACTGAAATTCTTTAACAAAAACAAATTCATGGAAGTAGCAGCCACAAAAAAATGTGATCTAGTTAATGCTGTAAGCAACATTTTATCTGTGATTCACTACAATAAAGCTGCTAAGAATTTTGCTGTGGGAAAAACTGTGTAACTGATTTTTTTTTTATAAGGTCGGTTAAAAACATACTAGGAGAAGGAGTAAATGTTTTTAAGTGAGTGACCTAACATTTAAAGTTTTGGGGGAGGAATATTAAAACACCCAACATACACATATAATTTCTGGAAACAATTACAGTATTTAAAACAACACTGAGAGAGATATTTTATGGAAGGCATTCCAGAACTGCCTCCCTAAAGACACTGATCAACTTGGGTGTGTTCAATTAACAGAAGAAATTAATTCAAGTCAAAACCCCTGCTGCTGAGAATCGTCCAGCCTTTAGCCTTCCCTCTCACCCCCTGGCTTCAGCATTTAAATCCTTGGACTGTCATCAGGAGCTTTCTAGATGAGACGGTTGATTGGAAAGACTATTTTCACTACTGATAACTGAAACTACAACTCCAGTGTCTACAGTAATATAATATATATAAGGTTCATTAACAACAACAAAATCCATTATTTGAGACGAAGATGGCCGTTTAATTTGCAATGGCTATCTACCTCAACACCTACCAGTTTCATTACATTTCTTAATTTTATCTTCTTCCTCTAGGCTAAGCTAAGCCAGACAGAGTTAACTCATGTTGACTCTGAAATGCAGATATTGCCTAGAAAAGCAGGGATCCAAACCACTGAAATTTTCAGTTACTCTCTGTTGTGACCTTCTGGAATTCCAGAAACTGTTCAGACTGCCAATTACAATTCTTAGTTTTAAAATAAAATAATTAAAAAACTGAATTCTAATTGCTTTGAGTTCTTCGGGTAGAAAATAAAAATAAATCTTTTTACAGACAGAGATATGGGATGCTGTCCGCATGACTGAGATTGTGGTTGAACTAGATAGTAAATTCCGTTTCACTATGTCCAGTACAAGATCAAAAACACCACAGCTGCATGACGCACTGGTTAAGCGCAACCCACTCTGCCAATTCTAATTTTGCACAGAGTTATGCTCCATCAGGTAGCGTCTGTCCTGCAACCGGCAAACAGCCAGCATAAACATGATATCATCATGTGATCTGGCTTATTTGATGAGAATGTGCCACCAGGTGATTTGGTACTGCACATAAGTGTTATTAATGAACATGGGACCATAGTCCAGCGCATAGGGTGAAACAATTTGTCAAGGTCAGCCACGCAGGCTGCTAGTAGACCTGAAAATACTATCCAGTCCTCCTTAATCCGGGGCTAGTTTGCTACCTACCAGGCAGCACTGCTGCCCAACATAACACAGACAGTTTTCAAATTACAATGGGGTTCTGAGGATTTCTTTGGCACATTTGTTCTAAATACTACCCCTGCTGCTTCCCTGTCTATGCAGCTCCTAGTTCCATGTGGTGGTCCGAGGTCCAAAGGATTTCTTTTCACCCAAGTCCTCGCTCTGCTAACCAGCTGTGGTCCCTGCTGCCCCACCCCTACCCACACAAGCCAAGGGCCATTTCAGCAACTAGTGTTGACACTGCAAATATTTAGAAAAATGTTTAGCTTGACAAATGTAAGTAACTCCAGTGAAGTCAAATAAACCTGTGTTTGTGTGCAAGGGTTTCCAGGGTTGTCTCCAAAAAGCAGGACATGTTTTTATGCTTGCTATGAGACACTCATACACACTACCAAGGATCTGCCACGTAACCCACATAAAATAAAACACTACTCCTACTTCTTTATATACTTCTCACTAAAAAAAATATTTTTATTGCAGCTCATCAAATGTGGACTCTAACATATCACTGTAGTGAGCTATACACATACTTTACTAATTCTAGGAAAATAAAAAACCGGTTTCCATCAAATGCTTAGCCCAACACATACAGAGACAGACAAAAAGTAAAGTACATATTAAATATTAGAAATGTGTGGAAATACATCCTTGTCCGAGTTGCTGTAGGAAATGGAGTACATGGTTACAACAGTACAATATTGTTTGAAATACTGTTCAGACACAGAAGTAGAACAGAGCAAGCACTGCACTACCGATTATAAATTCTATCAAAGAAATTGCACTGAAGAAACTTCAAAACATTAAAGAACTCCATAGCTAATAAATGCCCAAATTAAGTTTGCCTGTAAAAGATTTATTAAGCCCTATGGCATTGTACATACGCAGAGGCGTAACTATAGAGTTATATATTATTTCCCTCTACTATCCTGCCTGAGTCATGATAAAAATTTCATCCAATGTGCATATTTTGTTTAAGATTTTGCTGTAGAGATGAATTATCAGTCTGAAGGTTTCATTAGCAGATAGCAAGTAAACAAGCAGTAAAGAGTAATTCCAGTCAGCATTCAAGGTACCAAAATAATATCCAAGGAGACATTCATTGTTAACAAAAACTTAAAAGATGAAGCAAGTTCCTCAGAAATCTATTTACTATTTGATGGGAGAGAAAACACTGCACAGGTACAAAGTCTTCACCAGGGGATTGATTTGCTGCTGCTGGTGCACTTCCGTACACTATAAGTGAACTTCAAGATAGACTCACTAGCTTCTACAATTACAGTCAGAATAAATGCTGTGAAAGACTATAAGAGCTCTTTTATTTTTCCTACCAGCCCTACTAAACCCATCTTCATGGTAGTAGGCTTCACAAACATCTTCCTGAGCCACTTCTCTGTATGAAGACTTTTTTTGATGAAAAGAAGGTGTCAAACTTTTCATGGCTAGCATACAAGTGCACAAGAAGTTGGGAGGGGACACAGCTGGGACAGCTGACCCCAACTGACCAAAGGGATATCCCATACCATATGTCGTCATGCTCAGCATATAGAGCTGGGGAAAGAAGGAAGGGGGAGACCTTCGGAGTGATGGTGTTTGTCTTCCCAAGTGACTGTTACGTGTGATGGAGCCCTGCTGTCCTGGAGATGGCTGAACACCTGCCTGCTGATGGGAAGTAATAAATTATTTCCTTGTTCTGCTTCGCTTGTGTGCACGGCTTTTGCTTTACTTATTAAACTGTCTTTATCTCAACTTACCAGTTTTCTCACTTTTCTGATTTTCTCCCCCATTCCACCCAGGGGAGTGAGCAAGCAACTGTGCGGTGCTGAGTTGCCAGGTGAGGTTAAGCCACAATGACTGTTCTCTAGATAGACCCACAATACATTGTGATTCATTTTATTTAAAGAAGTTTAGGGACTAACAGATTGCCCGGAGAAGCTGTGGCTGCTCCATCCCTGGAGGTGTTCAAGGCCAGGCTGGATGAGGCTTTGAGCAACCTGGGCTAGTGGAAGGTGTCCCTGCCCACGGCAGGGGGGTTGGAACTAGATGATTTTTAAGGTCCCTTCCAACCCAAACCAGTCTATGATTCAGAAAATTTTCCCAAGCTTTTACAGCCATAACCAAGCCATTTGCTTGAAATGCTGAGATAGTGATTAGAGCCCACCGCCAACACCCCTGCTAGTCTAGAAAGCAGAGAGGGAGAGAACAAGCAGGCACAATATGCTGGCACTCTGGCCACTTGAGAGCCCTCCCAGAGTAGGGAATACTTGAACTGGCTAAGTCAACTTGGGTCCCAATCACTCAGGTCCACTTCAAAAGTATAAAGTCTCCAAGAGATCCTCCAGCTCTATCAGTCTTTTGTTGTTGTTACACTAAAAATAAGAATGTTGTCCAGACTAGCATGGAAAGGACCCAAATATTGCCTAATTTATTTTAAAAATACCTATTAAAAATTAAAAAGAAGCATCAGTAGGAGCCCAGTCATTACATAGGTACAAGAAAATCCAGTGGCACAGGGAGTTTCCACAGACAAAGGATTTCCCACAGCTTATTGTTGGAAACACTGTGCTTCAATTGCTCATTTCTTGCTCAACTGGCTGCTGATTCAACCACAAGAGGATGCTGATACGTTTCACCTTCTGCATTCCAACTATTGCAGCCTAAATCAACAAAAAACTTGGCTTTTAAAAACATGTGACTATATCTCATGGTAGTTCCTAGTCATTTACATTACGTACTTTTGTTGTACAATATCATCTTTCTGTCAATGTCATTTAAAGGTACACATAATAAAATAATAAATCAGGAATTTTAATTGCCGATTACTCCTTATCTTGCTAACTTCCAGTTGGACATTCACTATAAGCAGGTGGTTAGAAGGCGCAACATAGAATATAACATACTTTCAGATTCTCTGCTGCATGAAGAAACTACAGACCAGAAAAGTGACAAAAATACAGACTCACTAAATAATCAGTTAAAATGTGTTTTCCAGCTTGAGACAAATAGTGTTAACACTGTGTATGATAAACAGCCTGCTTGTGAAAATGAATGACCTGCTGGAACTCCCCAGAGAAAGCCCTCAGGTAAGGAATTCAGATGGAGCCAGGGAGCAAGCCAGTGGAGGCTATTTTAAGTTCAAGCCTTTCTACAGCTACCTCCAGGTGCAGTCCTAAATTCAGCACCAGTATCTGTTTCCCAGAAGCAGATTTTAAGCTGTCTCTGACAGGTAACTAGAGATAGGCTATGCAGTTCTGCAGGCATGGCATGTAGCTATCCTCCAAAACCATGCACTAGCTGTTATTTTTTAGAGAACAGGTTGTATCTCTGTTCTACTGTAGAAGCTTATACACATTTCTTTCTCTTACTCAGAAAGGTTTGTTCAGGATGCCGGCAGTGGAAAGTACAGAAAATTCCCTAGAGTGAGGTAAGAAACAGAGGTAGGAGAAGTGTGGCCAGAGGCTAACAGATTAGCCATTACTAACTTTAAAATTCACGTAGACTCTTAAATGTGTTAAATGTCTTGGAGCTGCATTTTTAAAACCTTAGGAATGAAAGAACAGGGAAGGACCTTGTTTTAGCAAAGCAACCATGAGCCTATGATGCAACCTAAATGAGCTACATTAAGGGAAAAATGTAGAAAAAAACCTGAAAACCAACCTTTCCAGGACTTTGGGCTTTTTTTGCTCACAAGCATAGGTATGCACACAACAGATGCTGCTGAACAGAGTCCTAAAAATCATGAATGTATGACTGCTTTACCTAAACCCACAAAAATATATTCAGTCAAGCAGTCAAACCTGTGCTTAACTTAAAAGATCATGAGTAAATGCATCTGAAGTAAAAAGGATTTGAGTGCTCTGTTGGTAAAGGCACAGGCTTCCTCTTTATACTCCAAAGGATGAAAAAAAGTGTTCTGCTGATACATAGGAAAAATGAAAGAAGTTACATTGTTGAAAATGACTTGAAATTCCTATTAATAACAGTAACATACCAATTAGTTAATAGCTTACAATCAAAATATAAACTTACTATTTTACACTGGATATACATCATTAATCTCTAACAATGTGAGGACTACATTATGTTTTACTAGGAAAGCTTTCAAAATCATGAATATTACAAATAAAAGGAAAAAAGCTCTGATCCATCTGGTTTCTGACAAATATAAACTAGGAGGTCTGCAATTATGGTGACATCTGAGTTGAAATGTATATTTAAAGACTGCATGGGGAACAGTGACTGTATTTAATGTTGGCCAACATTTGCTGATCTTTTCAACATAGTTTTCAACTCCTTTTAAACATGTAATATTTAATTATTTGAATGAAGATTTTTCATTTAAGCATCTGACTCGGGATGACTTAAAAAATGTATTAAAGGAAAACTTTTCTACAAAATAAAAATAATGTAGGTATTTCTTACATTAGAACTAGTGGAAAATGCATTGCTTTGCTCTCCTGTTTTTGTTTTTGTTTTACAAACAAGAAAAAACAACAGCAAATTAATAGGTTTAATTGAAAAGGTCTTCTACCTACTACCTTCATTATTTGAAACACAGATTTCACCTCTTGAAGGGAAATCAGGGATGTGCTTCTGCCTTTTCTAGAGAAATCCACACAGAACTGACACCTAAAAGTCTATTTCCAGACACTAAAATAGGTTACTTAGAAAGTTGAGTTCTCCAAACACGATGTGGCCCAAAAATGAAGTGAGTAAGTACAGACTGCACTGAAACGGACTCTTTCAACGTCTGGATCGGCCGTGGAGCTGACACTTTCAATACCCTGCTTGCTGACGGCCCGGCTGCGATGACCAGAACAGAGAGCAGCGAGGCGCGGGCTCCAGAGCGGCCAGGGGCAGCCTGTCAGAACGCTGAACACACCGCAGCGCGCTGGAGCCGGGGTGACAAGGTTACAGAGCTGCGTGGATTGCGCAGAGACCAAGAGCCAGGGGCAGAGAATCAAAGGGGGCTAACAGGACGGCAACAATGAGGAAACACGACGTAATGGCGGAGCGGGACCGGCCTGCAAAGCGCTGACCCGCCGCGGGCGGGAGCGGAGCCCACAGGCTCTGCCCAGCCCGCGGGGAACGCGACCGCGGCGCCCCCTGGCGGCCCGCGCCGCCGCCGCGCCCCGGCCCCGCCCGGTCCCGCCCGTTCTCCCCACGGCGGGCTCCGGCCCTCAGGGCGCAGCGGGGACTTTGTTCGACGGCGTCTTCTGTCCGCGAAAGGCAGGGAGGGAGAAGTCCTCCGAAAGCTGGTGCGGAGCTGCCTAACCTGCGGCCTGCTCCCTGGAGCCCGGTTTGCTAATGCCAAGGAGCTTACGCAACCCGCGGGGCCCGTGTTCCATCCCCGCAGCCGGGCACCTGTTGTGCAAGGCAGTAACGCCGGGCTAGAAACCCCCTGAACGTGTTGAAATGTGACAGCTCTTGCGAAAATGAGCCGTCAGGTAGCAAACGAGACCCTAGTTAATTGAGCAAACAATTAAGCTCACTCTTTATTAAAGCACCATCAAACTCATGTGGCAGAAAGACAGGGTGGAAACCAGCCTCCGCCAGCTCCCCACTGCACAGCCACCTGTTCACTCCGGACATCAGCTGCCTCGGTTGTTACGCAGCTTCCATTGTCTGGAATACGTGAAGCAGGTATCATCTGAGACTACAGTGTCTTAACTACACAGTCTTCAGTCATTCCCAAAGCGCTACTCATCCCACATTCCAACTGGTGCAAGAGTTTGGGGGGGGAGTAATAATACCTGAGCACGTAATTAGAAACTGTATCACACCACGTGCGAGGTAGGAGGAAAAAAATAATAGTTGTACTGGCAACTTCAGTATTTGATACCTGAGTAAGATCCATCTTTCCAACTATGTATTGTTTTAATCCAACATTTGTATCTATCAAAAAACAGTAATTAATAAGGATATATTTTCATAACCTTAATAGAAGTGAGTTTACCTGATTTACAGTTTCTTCAATTGCTTTCATATAATGATTAAGTTCTCTGTCCATTGCAGCATATTCTAACATGATGTTTTCCATCCTGTTAACATCCTCTACATCATCTGCAAAACAAAATATTTTGTACATCATGGATGATCAGTTGTATTATCTTCAGGCAGCATTTTTTCTTTACAGATACGAAGACAAGTATTAATGCTGTGAATTTCTAAACCATGTATAAGGCACAGCAGGTGTTTTCAAGCTCCTCAAACATACTTTTTTCCTATTTTGCAACTGTAAACCTTGACATTTCTTGGGCAACTTGAACAAACAGCTTACTCAGAAAGACACTTCCCTGGTTTCATGTGAACAAGAGAGAGTGTGTGTAATTTCATCTACCAACACCTAGTCGTTAGGCAATCAGGACATTTTCTGCAAAAGTTGTATTTCATGACTCATCACATTGCCTCAGAAATAGTCAGAAGAAACTTAAATGCCCTCTCAGTACGGTATAGTTCACAGCTATAATTAGACCCCTTATCCCCAATAAACATAGCTACTGAAAAATCAAAACAGAGACAGCATTTTATAACACGGGAAATAATGGCAGAATGAATAGCATTGGTGAAGCAAACAGTAAAATTTAATTGCCAGTGAAAACCAGTGAATACAGGACATGTGCCTGGTAATTGACATCCATTTTTATTCTCTTCTGCATTCCTCCCAATTTCACTCTTTTCATCTCTAACTACACCTCTGCTATTCCCATCCTAACGTTGCTGTGCATCTGTTCAGCTGGATAAGGGTTCTTCCTAGACACTACAGGGCTGAACAGCCACAGCTCTATCTCCTGACACAGGTGCATGTACCACACCAAATACTGCCAACTGCAGGAGGACAGCCAGCCACGAGTCCCTAACCCATTTAGGAAATTACGAAATTAGGAAACATAAGTTTCCACTTCTCCTATTTCCATTTATTCCTACCCTGCAGTTTCCAGGTACAGAGAAAACAGCTGAAAGCAGCTGGAAGCTGTGAAATAGCCCCAAGGCTGCTGTGCAGCATTAGGGGTTGTCATTTAAAGGAGTATTCTTCTCTACAAGCAGTTTAAGTAGACAATCTGTGCTGTTATTTTTAGGAAGAAAATTGTGGTATAGCTTTTTAAATTACTTTTTTGGGGAAGAAAGGAAAATGTCTTCTGAACTGGCAAGCTAGTGCAGCTAAGTTGCTAACTATTAATATTTTACAGCACAAAAATCTGTCTCTGCAGAAAGCTAACATAAAGCATTGTATACTGCCGTCTTAGCTTGAGAGCAAAACCTGAAGCAGTTGCTGAAACACATCACTCAGGGATAGGAGCTTCATACCATAAAAAACAGTCATCCAGGAGACAGAAGGAAAAGTGCTAAGATATATTTACACAAAAAAAAGTTACATAATTAGCCATACTATATTGTGAACATAGCAATTAGAGTCATGATGTTTCCCTTAATTATATCCCGGCTTGGTATGTATCCATTTTTCATTAAGTAGATGAATGGATATTGCAGACAGAATCTTGGCATTCCTGCAACTTTCCTCTGAATAATCAGCATTTCCCTCTCCCCTTTCCCTTCCCTCCCACCCAATTTCCATATCCTATCTGGTAACTATGATCATGCTTCTTCCTTCCTGCTAGGAAGCATATGAAGTGCCTCCTTCAAAGCTGACACAAATGGCACTCCATGAATCACAGGAAAGGTTTATGTAGCAAGTAACTGTCATTCTCCTCCCATGGACAAAATGAATCATATCCAAGACATAAAGAAACTACAGCAGCCTAAATCTTTTTTTTTTAGGGGAAGAGAAGTGCATTGTTAAACACCAAGAAACCTGTATTAATGCCATCTTTCCTAAAAGCTAAAAAAAAGCTTTAGATAAAGAATAATAATGTTGCAAGTTGAGAGATGTATTAAAATAAACCTCAAAAAGGTGGAACACAGCTCAGGCAAGAGGGACATTATCTGTAACTACATCCTGCCCTCCGTCCTTCATGTCCTGACTGTTCCGCCCAGCTTGTTTTAAGTCTCAGTGATCCTCACTGCTGGTTCCCTGTTGCTGTTTTTTCATGCACATGAAGTATGTTATATATACTGGGAAATAGCTGAATGCATCACTAATGCATGATCATAGCCTGCCCTTGAAGGCATTATGGACATAGAGGTAGATCTGAAGGAGTGTATACAGGTCAGTTGTTGTCCATTCCCTATTTCTGCTCTCTGACAGATCCTAGAGTCCATTTTCTATCTGCAGTTCAATCCATAGTCCAAGGTGCTGAGAGCTAAGAGGCATTCTCCCATCTTCTCAGCCACTCATCTCCCCACCTCCTAAACAAGATTTAAAAGAAAACTTACATTGCAGGCTATTCCATTTGCCTTTAAAAACCTCTCACCCTACATTACACACTGCAATAACCCACCCTGCATGGCACCTCTGCTCCTGCCACACTCTCCCTTCCTCCCGTGAGCTAAGAGCACTTCTGCCCCTCCCTGGTAAGGAGCATGTGCAGAGCAGAGCTTGGGTACACACAATGAGAAGCTGTGGGTGCCTGTATGGAGATGTGAGGTTTTCATAGAATCACAGAGTGGTTTGGATTGGAAAGGACCTTAAAGATCATCAAGTTCCAACCCCCCTGCCATGAGCAGGGACACCCTCCACTAGCCCAGGTTGCTCAAAGCCTCATCCAGCCTGGCCTTGAACCCCTCCAGGGATGGGGCATCCACAGCTTCCCTGGGCAACCTGTTCCAGTGCCTCACCACCCTCACAGTGAAAAATTTCTTCCTAATGTCTAGTCTAAATTTACCCTCTTTTAGCTTATACCCGTTACCCCTTGTTCTCTCACTACACTCCCTGATAAAGAGTGCCTCCCCATCTCTCCTGTTTTGTAGCTCACCAAGGCAGGGATCCCAGCACCTTTCCTTACAACAGACTCTACCATAGACTAATCAGAACCCACCAGTTGACCTGATCTTCCTATGGAACAAGAAATTAGAGAAGAAAGACTTATCTCTCCTCACCACTATCCCACAACTTACTCACCCAAATCCCACCAACCCATTAGATTAACAGCACTATAATATCAAGAAGAATCAAAATTTAATAATTTTATGAGGCTTTTGAAAGATTCAAAAGGCATTGTCCATTATCCACTCTGCAAGCCCCACTTGCTACTTTTTTCAGTTGTGAGGAAGGCAGTAGAGGCTCACGCTAAAAACAGAACAAGAATTGTCTCTCTTTCAGCAGACTGTGACCACATTAACTGCTGAACGCCCTAGAGCCAGACTCCAGCTACAAAGCCAGCTAACTCTCCAAAGTACTCAAACCTTTCACTCTGCAGGCCAACAACCTAGCTCAACACCAAAATCAAATGCTTTGCAAGTGCTGGATCAGTGCCTTTCTGTTATCTCATCAAAATTTACCCTAATGTGTTTCTAATTCATATCTAAGGAATGCATTCCAAACTCTCTGCATATGCTTTTAGCTACTGCCACAAAATACCATTGAAGTTGCATACTGTAGTTAAATCTCCTTGTTATCTAGACTAAATATGTTGAGTTTAGTAAGCATTTCTCCACAAGTCCTTGCCCTCACCACCCAAAGATTATACATGTTGCAATATTACATCTTTTACTCACAGAAAGCCCAGTTCAAGGCCATAATTTTCATTTTAAAAGGCCCACATACATCATGTTAAAATTAGCTGGCTGAATATGCACACTTCATGATTATGAATTCCAGCTTGTATGACTTTACGATCTCTTTTTATAATGGAAACAGCGATGGTATTCTGAAAAGTCTCCCTAAATATTAAAGAACAAAATTAAATAAAGAGACTAGCAAGAGTCAATTTCTTATTTCTAATAAGAAACCAAAATGATCATGCTCTGGTGCCTTACTGCTGATTAAAACTGTAACCAATCAGGACTGGGTTAAGTATCTGAACCCCACAGTGTTAAAACAGAAGTTGCAATAACAGGATAGAGTCAAGTCAGCACTGGTTTAATACTTCCTATATTAACACTCATGTAACATGCCACCCATTTATCCAAAGCTTGCATTTCCTTCTAACATCTGAATTCAGTTAGCAAAATTTCTACAGATTTTTCACAACTACCTCTTTTTCTGTGCAAAAGTTACAACATCAGTATTTGCTTATTTAGGGTATTACAGCTGTTCTGCAGCCAATACACAGCAATCCCAATAAGCATTCACTTCCACCGCAGGCTATCTCAAACACAAAATAGTTTGGAATACCATGAAATTACAGGAAGGCTGTAAACCTACAAATATAACAGTACTTAAAATGAATGCTTAAGCACAGGCAATATGGATTAACATAAATATATATACATATACACTTTCATATCTTTATAGTATTGGCTCACAAAAGTCAAACTTGCAGTTTAAAGAAAACAGTTCTACTTCTTGCACTACAAATTAGGTTACTTTGAATTTCAAGGCTACACTGTTTTTTCTATCAGACTCTCTCATCATCCAAGGCAGAAGAGAAATGCTATACCATTGCCCACAAATTTTGACAGCAGATTTCAGACTTTAAAAACACACATAATACAAACATCTGTCACTTGAGCCAATAGCAACAGCAGTAGTAGGCAGTTATCTTCATTTGCACCAGTAGCAGATAAAATACACACTTTGCCAGCAGGTTTCAAGTTACTGCTGACAGCAGAGGAACACAAGCTCTTGGACTCCTTGATTTAATTCCATATTCTGGAGAGAACATATATTACTTGCTTAGCAAGCAGTTTTAGCAAGCATTTCATTTTCAAAACCAAAAGTGCTAAGACACCCCCCTGCAGCCCCAACTTCGGTCTACTCAAAACTGTTCATAATTCAAGTTGTACAATACAGCTGGGAAAAAAAATCAATCAACCAACCCATACTCTCTAAAAATAGATTCACTAAACACTTGGATAAGACAGTAGCAAGATGACCCTCTACCGTCTAGATGCTTGGTAGTGAGGATGCAAACCTGTGTAGGAGACCACTCTCTTATTTCCCTCCTCTGTCTAGATATACTCGAGCCCTGCCATGGTACTCCAGACTACACAGACCAACAAGAACTTAAACAGGAGACTGATTGCTTCTGCAGAACTGAGGGTACACCTTTACTTTTTCTCCTGTAGATACATGGACAGCTCCTCAGAAAACTCACAGGAGATTTCTTTTGAAATCTCATCTCCTTGATCTGTAATATATTTTATCTGTTAGGCTGCAAAAAGAGCAGAATGCTAGTACAGAAAATTCTAAAGTAAAAGAAGTTAGAAGCAATACAAAGGAAAAGACAGAACAAAACCAATTTCATCTCCTGAATGCAGGTGTCCTCACATTAAAACCAGAGAAATGGTTGAAAGTGGAATGCCAAAAATCTCCACAGAGCCTTTTGGATAGGGAACTAACCACTGCAATTCATAAGAGAAGAAAAATTATTGCTGATTAGAGGGCCAGCAACCATACAGGGAATAGCAATTGGTGGAGTAAAGGGGAACTCTGGGCAGTAGTTGCAAAATTTCCCTCCACGTAAGTCAGAAGCTACTTACTGCTGAAGCTGGTCCTAAATAAACCTCCAGCTTCTCAGGAAATGCCTTAACTGGGCTATAAAGTATTTTGAGCTGGATTTCCCTCACTATCCCCTAATGAGGCCATTCTGGCTGCATGCAAAGCTTTCCTATACACGGAGTTAGAGAGCGAGTGTACATGAATGACTTTACAGACTGATATCTTCACCTACATACCAGCACTCCAGTGAAAAGTAGGTATGTCTTACAAAATGAAATTATATCAATGAGAGAAAGAGAAACCTACTTTAGGTGGCCCTGCTTGAGGAGGCGGGTTGGACAAGATGACCTCCAGAGGTCCCTTCCAACCTCAACCATTCTGTGATTCTATGATATTCGTCAATATCCAACAAACTTGTCTCTACACCATTCTCCTGGAAGATGGCTGAAAGTGAGTTCAAGTTCTCTCAAGCAAAGAAGGAAGTTGAATCTGAGTTTGCTATACCCTATAAAAGAAAAAAAATCTAAGTAGAAGGAATAAAAGTGAAGGGAATGTGGTAGACTGGACTACTTGAACTTGTAAAGGAAAGACCAGCACAAAAGAACACTGTTAGTTGACTGTGCCCACAGATGTACCAGAACTATTGCTTGTGAATGATTTCTAAAGTTTAATCTTATTTTCTATTTGTCTTCTGTTAAGAAATTGCAAATCAAACTACAATACTTGCATTCTGTTCAAACATTTTGATGTACCTAAGGAAAATCTTTTTTTATCTTGGAAAAAAAAAGGGCAGTGCTTTTCAGTCTGGATTCAACCATTTGTTCTATTCAGCAAGTAACTGGAAAAAAATCTTCAAATATTCATTTCTCACAGCTTAATTTGTTTTTAAATTAAGATGAGACACGAGTGTCTGTTACATTACATACTACTGACAAAACAAAAACTATCTTGTGTTACAAGCCATTTCCCTGTAGGCTATGACAGTCAGAAATGGGAAGAAACAAGATTCAGTGACCCAGGAGGCTCCTGCCAATCCCATGGAAATCAAACCTACCTACATTATATTGTAGAGAGAGTCAGAAGTTCAACAGAAGCAGACCATGCAGGGTCTGAATGCCCTCTGTGAAACATCTCAATCGCTTAATGCCCAGTTTGAAACATCTCAGATGGCCAGTATTTGCAGCAAATGAGTGTTGCACACATTCTGAAACAGTCATCTCAGAGTGGGCACAGAGGAGCTGAGGCACTCAGTGTTACTAACCACCTTTGAAAATAACTTACTGTATTATTCGATAATAGTAATCATGAAACTTTTGCTCAACATGAAACTCCCTTAAACTCCACTGCCAGCAGAACTAGGCCAACAGTGCTTTTTAAAGCAACTTCCTTAGAGTACTTTGTTTTTTTCTTAAAGATTACCAGGGGAAACCTAAAAACTCAAAATGATCCCTATTTAGACTTGAGAGCAGTAGCAAAGATCTGTCTTACCAGATATTTCTGCCACAGTATCCAAACAGATTGCAAGGTAAAGAAGGGCAATACCTCCAAACACCGATTGACACTGTGGTAATACCTAATGAAATAAACAGGGTTCTCACAGAGAGTTCGGTTTAGCAAAACACTCCAACATGTGCTGACGTGCTTTGCTGTATTAAATCCAAAGCAAAATACTATTAAACACAAATAGAGATGGTTTAATTTAAGCTGAGCCACACAAATAATAAAAAGACATCAACTAATCTCTCACACAGATAAACAGTTTGCTATGGAACAGAAAAAGTCTTTATATCATATCTACATCTTTTTTGTTTCTGTAACACCTGTGTTTGATGCCACACATACAGCACCAAGACACGAAGACAGGTATAAAAATGGATGTTTGCTTGACTAAATATTAAGGCCCATGCAATTCCCAGGCTACTTCTCTCCCTTCAGACAAGACCAGGACCTGAGAGCACCTTTTTTCTGCTTACTAAATTCCAAGGTCGTGGTGAGGTTAATCTTTATATTACCAATTAATACCTACTTAATTTTGCAGAAAGACCAATTTAAAGTTAACAAAGACAGTGTAACTAGTAAAAAGGAGTACAGAAAGGATGATAAAGCATTTACAAGATGCAACAGTTTTGAGAAGCTATTCAAGCTCTCCTCTGTCATAATTCTGTATCAGTTTCCTGGCACTACAGTGATATCCACCCAGAACCACTGTGCTCTGTTCAACAAATGAGTAAAGGCAGCATTCCTCAACACTATCTACATCCACAGGTCCAAGACGAACAGAAACAGAAGTTACACTGACAGACAAGCAGCAAGAAAACACCAAGGCTGAGTTTCATGCACCTTTTCTTTGGCAACAAGGGAGTTTCACAGGTCATTTCCCCAGGCACTCATCCTTGCTGTTCCTCTGTGTTCCTCCTCTGCTGCCCCTCAGCTAGCATAACATGAATTTCCATGGCATTATACTATAAATTAGATTAATGAAACAATCCAAGACAAAAATAGCATTCTGTCCTCCAAAACAAAACAAAAAACTCTAAACCCATGGTATTTCAGTAATTGAATCTGAAGTGTAGATACAGGCAGTTGTATTAGCACAGCTGAGGGGGTGGCAAACTGTAGCAGGGTGGAGTTGGTGGGGAAATAACTTCCTAAACCGACTTGTTTGCCAATAAAAAGTTAGAGGAACCCCACCTGTATTTTTTAAGCAAGTACAAGACATATGTTATCCTCACACAGAAATCTGACCAATCTCTCAGAAAATAAATTAAATAAACTCCTCTGTTTTCCTAACTATATATACATATATGCCTCACTTCTTAGTGGATGTCAACATATGATAAAATTAAGCCTGAAAACAACATTCACTAATAATTTTAATGAGAAAGGATTTTCCTGTGACTGATGAGCTTCTTGCCTGTGGAGGTATGGGCATATCTCCATCACACAACAGAGCATGGTTCAGAGCCTCCACCTGCTGCTGACCTGCCTTTCTCTGAGCGAGAGATGGAATGACTGAGAATACTTAAAAACAAGGAGTCTACTGCTGTCCTCCTACCCACTTTCTCCTCTCTGAACTTGATATGGTAACATTAGAATTTGGGCAAAAATTTTCTTGAAATATTTTCCCTCACAAGAAACAGTGAAATATTTGTTAAGGTGTTGTAACTGCTACTCTTTGGTCCCTCTGAACACTTTCTAAACCTGCTATTTCAAAGGAAGTATTTTATTTCAAGACTTTCAATGGGCATTTACAATTTCCATAAAAGGTTCAGAGGCTGCTTTATCTACGATTTCCACTGTAAAGGAATACCAGCAAAATCTTTTTTTAATGTAATTTTTTTATTATA